>KZ345837.1:44254-59379 GCA_002352805.1 Teladorsagia circumcincta | reverse complement strand
ATAGACTTCTAAAGTTTTTTTATCCTCCATCCCTTTGAAATCCGAGTTCCCCTTCCAACCTTTCGATTCTTTTTCGACAGGATATGATTTGAAAGTTTGAGACTGCACTTATATTTGGTATTTTGCTAGAATCAAAAATCCGATGGAAAAAATGTTTTTAGGGGCAATTTTGTCCAATATTAAGCGAGAGTTGGGCGCGCTGAAAAGAGGCGTGGTCCCATGAGCCCGCTACCCGCAAAACCGCATTGTCGTCAAAGGATTAAGCACCCCAACAAGGCCTTTCTAGAAAAGCACTCCTGTTAAATTTGAATCAAAGTTACTCGAGAGGTGGTTCCCAAAAATGGGCTAAAAAATTCAAAAGTATTTTACCCTGGTTTTAATAATGACCCAAGTACGACTGCTGGCCTGCTGAAGGTGCACCATCACCGAAACCGAAATGCAAATCAGATTACGATTGCTTATCACTTACCCGATAAAACACACGTCCTCCAAGACTGGCATTAGTTCGAGAGCCAAATGGCTGCCCACTCCGCGGTGTACTTCCACCATTCCCATTCTGGAAAAGTTTTCTTTTTTTTTGGATGCAGAAGCAAACTTAAACAAGCTCTTCACGTTTCATGGGAATGCAATTATAGCCAAAATTTTGTACGAGCACACCTGGTTTCAATAAGAGCTGAGTTTCATTTGCTTTTTTGAACTCGCTGGTGTTACCTTGAGAGCGCTGATCTATGGGCGAAGGCGCATCGCCTCAACCGGGACTCATTCACGGATCTAGCTTATCCCGGGTTGTGGCTTTCTCCTTATACAATTTCGTAGAGCACGACGAATAGAAAACCCTACTTAAATCTTCCGATCGTCCCGGGCTCACTCTAGGCAAGAAGTCAATAATCAAAGTATTGTTCTCAAAAAATCTCCACTTACCGGCTTCCTTTTTGTCCACAACTCATTACGCCGAAGTGGTCGTTGGCCATTGCCATTCCTCAAACTGAACAATAGTCATTCAAACGTGATCTGGCATAGTTTTGTGCTACGTCGGTATCATCGCCTATGCGTGAAAAGATCCACTAATGAAATAGGTGATGATGAAACATTCGCAGCCACTATTGCACGATCTTCTGCTAATACGTGATAGCTACTGATAGTTACATTTGAAGCAACAGTCCCAGCAGGGTCGAAGTGGGCGTGGCGTACAGAAGTCGCACTCCACTTGCTAGCCGTGATCCCAAAACGGTCGCAAAAGTCGATCCATGATTGAAATTGTGATAGTGAACGAATCTCCACGGCTGACAAAAGGGGTGCCACTTCTGTACGCCACGTTCACTTCGACCCTGCTGAGACTGTTGCTTTAAGAACAATCCACGAGCAAGCAAGCTACCTGCACATTTTTGCACTTTTTTTTGTTATTCTGAACTTTCACCACCCTTGCTATTGGGTTGGTGACACTGTAGCAACAAGAGGAGCGGCACACCACGCTGGAGAGCCAGGGACAGGGGGTGCCACGTTGAGCGAAAAAATCTCGACATTCAACATGATCCGCCTTCCGAACCAATAGATATGACTCTCGCTCCTTTCCCCTCTTCCCTTCCCCACAAGTTCCCACCTTCCGATGCCAATGTTTCGTTGGTCCTCCTACAACATGACTCTCCAAGCACGGCCATTAATTCCTCCAATGTCGTCATCAAGCGATGAGGGGGGGGGGGGAGAGGTGGTTGGTGTACCTGACTACTGAGGCCCTATCCATACCCTCCACTACCATCCCCAAACCACAGGACAGCGGCCCATTCTCTTATCAATACATATGCGATCCTCTGTCAAGGAATCCTTGAATAGTTTCACCGTAGTCGGGTGCCCACTCCTGAGCTCGCATTCGCACCCAGGCCAATCAAATCTTCCCCATGCAATTTGGAAATTTGAGAATTTGGATTTTTTTGTAAAGTTACCAAAATTTGTTGAAAATTTACAGACCGCGAGAATTATGAGATTTTCGCTGTCTTCATCTCTGTCCCCCACACCTTTTGAACATCCACACGACGGAAATTTTCTTGGATAAAGCCAGGTTTATTCCTAAATGAGACCAAAAGACGATGATGGGAGAAGGACCTGTAGTTGAGTTGGGAGACTACAGCTGACTCCGAGTGAGGCCGAGAGGCATTAGCTCACATCAGCAAAATTTCCCCATATTTGGCTCACAATGATGGAGTGTTCACCTACTCAGATGATACTGACCGATATAAACCGAGGTTTACCTGCTCCTGAGATATTACAACGGCCGCAGAAGATTGCTGCTGCTTACGGTCAGTTCAGCTGGACCACCAAAGCGAGGATATTCTCAGTATAAGCTGTCACGGAAAGCGACAACAATCTATCTATGAAAATATTGATGGTTTTCATAGCACAAATTCTCAAATAAAACTCCTTTGGATGTAAAAAGCAGACTGTTCCCGCAACCGTGACCACATTTCAATAGGAGCATTGACCCATTAAATCCCAGCCACACGTCGGATCAGTCGTCCTACCTATCTTTTCATCTATCAAAGAACAAACGGTAGGACGTTGAAGAAACCTACTTCTGACATGATTCTGCAAAGTGCCCAATACGATGACATATACGGCATTGACGATCGGTCGGTGCAGCGCCCATCTGACACTCTCTTAGTAGAGTAGCCTGCAATTACAAACTCTAACCAATGCACACATTAGTAGGAGCAGATGCGAACATCATTTTGACCCATGACCCATCACTTTCAGGGATGGCTTGCGAAAACCTGTCTTTGACGAGTTCACGGCAATTTCAATCCGGTGGCTGCGGTTCTACGCCTTTCGTAGTGAAAACAAAAAATTAGGCCACATGGGTTTGTTCTATCGATACTGCTAGGAGCGGTGTGAGCCTTCTAAAAATGGCTTTTGCGCTTGTTTTTAGAAAAACTGCTGTTTTTATGCCGCAGTTCGCGTTGCGAAAGTTATCAAAAGTTTTCTAAGAATATAGGGCAAAGCATAATAGAGTTGTGAGCAAAACTTTCGCACCAGCCGGACTTGTACCGGCAACTTATGCTTTCCGAGCAATTGTGCTGCCAGCTACACTACCGGTGATAACATTTCTACCCAGCTCATCGTCTATGGTAAATTTACCATAGCTCATCAGTACTCATATAACACCACCACTTCATGCGTATGAATGCTGGTGAACCATGGTAAATTTACCATTGAAGCATGGTCTGCGTGCTTTTCAGAGTTCTTTCACTCAAAGGCACCACTACGACAGGTTCTGAAGAGGGAAGGGGGGGGGTTATAGGGGACGTGGGGGCGTTCAATGGTACGCCAATGGCAAAAAGGCATGGAAATCCGTAAGGAAAGCGCAAAACGGGACTACCTGGATCGACCGTTTATTTGCGAAGGTGGACAAGTAGACGAATACAGCGCAACCCCTTTGGTGGCGCCACGCCAAACCATGCTCTAAAGGCGTTGCTACAGTTGTGTCGCTGCTGGCAACGCAGCTCATCCAAACTACAATTGATCAGTGAGTCGAGCGCTTATGGGGCTTGGCGATTTTCGAGTACTGCTCAACTACCAGCGCGCCTTTCATCGTGAAAATGCCACATGTCGCTTCCCTGACAACCAAGCCACTGCTTCGCGTAACTCCTGCACCTCTCCAATGTGCTCCCTCTCTATCCTGACCACCTCTGATCCAATGCCTTCTTGAGGGAACTTTCAATCAATGAAGTTGAAAGAGTTCACTCCAAACTCTTTCGGAGTGAATAGATTTAAAAAAAAAGGCTTCTGGTAAGAAACAAAAACAAAGAGAGTGGTCAGGAAGAAAACAAAAAGAAGAACCCTTCCTTCAATTAAACGGATGATTTCGACTTTTCGAATGGAAAACATACCGCGTAGGCATCGCAGAACATAAGAGGCATTTCCTGGTGAGCTGTGTGCTTTTTCCCTTCGAGGAACTTCGTCCGTACATCCGACAACATGAACACTTTACGAGATTTGTGAATGTTGCGAACGATGAAGACAAACACTAAATAATCATTCTACAATACTAATCAAATTTTCTGCACAAAATACCATTTCGTTAGTAACAGAGCGGTCTTGGAGAAAAAGACACCGACTAGAAAACCCACTGATTTCAACTTACTGAATCAACTTGAACTTCACAGTAAAGATCACATACACAATGAAGCGTATCTATGATTCTGATGAGACAACGACACTCTGTGCAATTGCTTTTCTTCATTTCTTTTTTTTTTACTATTTTTATACCAACGTTCCTCCTTCAATATTCCGTTACTGAGATTGAGCCCATCTCCGAGTATGACGGGGACCTTATGATTCGATGTTCTCGTTTGAGCAGAACCTAGTTTTGCGAAATACCTAGTGGCTAGTCTCTGGCCTTTGCCTAAGCCTAAATGCACCGGCCGTGTATACTATTTTCAGATGAGATTTCACATAACTCCAATGATTCACTTCAACAGATTCATTTATCAATCTGACAGATTAACTTACTTTTCCTCGAGACACCAGATCCTAGGTTATGGTGTAGATCAAATGGATCTTCTATGCACAACGAACGGTTCCAGTCCTTTTCCATTTTCAACAATGGTTTCTTGCGACGAATTTGGACAACCTACAAGATCGACGCATTAAAGGGGTGCCGAAAAGACAAAAAAGGCGATGCGAATCAGAAAAAAAGGGGAACAGCTTTTTTATCTTCACCTTTGAGAACATTTTCATAACGCGCTACTTCAGGTATGAAAATCACTAATCAGAATGGAACCTTATCAAAAACTGTACATATTGACAAGCTCCCTTCTAAACGATATCGGATACAGAGTTGTAGAGAAAATGCAAATCATATGAGTTATTTTCATCCGAAGAAGGGGGAAGTAGGTCTCTTATGTTGCAATAGGCAACCTAGTCGATTTCGCCACTATACAAAGACCTTCCGCAAAAGAAACGAAAAATTATTGAAAAATGTATACTGAACATTGTAGCAATGTGGCTTGGCCATGAGAAGGACCAGTCACCGACGTATAACCCGATTTTGTGGCCGAACGCTCCGAGTGGATGTGATAGCTATTACATCATAGAGGCTCTCGCGGAGGATCTGCTCAATTCCAGTGGATCAACTCAACAAGCCCACAACATTTCAAACTACTGAACGACGATTTTCAAATACTACTGGGGAAGATCAGGGATAGAACGAGTAAAGTTAGAGCAAGCAAACAAAGCCAAGCCGGCGAGAACAGACCACAGCTCACGATGATAGGCCGCTTCCCATCCAGCAGCTGTTACAACTACCTGTCCTTGCTCAATTCTTCTATAACCTCCCGCAAAAAAGTGTCAGGATCGAATTTAAACCATGCGTCTACTCTGTAACAAGTAGTAAGCAAAACAAGCCATAGAAGGCAGCATTATACGACAGTGCTCTGCATATGTAGCAGTAACAATCAAAATGATGGTGACAGTGACGACAACCAGCTGACTGCGAACGACACTCATCGACACCGAGGGATGAGGAGCACTTTGCGCAAATGAAGAAAAAGGAGTGGGAGAATACGCAATACGAGGAAAGGCTGTAGTTATCAAACTGATCAACAACAAGGGAGCGCAATCAATCTTCACACTAGAAACAGGGCGCTCGTTATGACGGAATTTCAACAGGGCTTGGAAGGCTTGTAGTGGAAAAGGCAAAAAGGAATTTTCGGAACGACAGCCACCATCACAAGGACTTGAGAAGAACTGGAAATTCCATATGGTCTTCCCCTCCTTCGGTCACTACTGTGGCTCCTCTGGTGATTCTAGCTGCTACTCTACCCCGTACTTCTACCATCAACCTGTCTTGTCTGTCATCCTTTAAAGATAGGAGGAAAAATATCTGCTGAATCAGCATAATTTCTCGAAACTAAGAAAGGCTCAATCCAGAATACCTAAAGCCTCTGTGACCCCCAACTATCAGGGAACCATATGTATATGCGAAGAATATTGTGAAAATAAAGTAAAACTGATTGCGAACATGTAGAGAGTGGGAAAAAATGATATGGAGCCTCATGAGCTCGTTGATAAATAATTTCAATTAGTTTTATATCTTGGGACGAAGCTCAGCAGCTTGAGCTTCGTCCCAAGATATAAAACTAATTGAAATTATTTGAAAATCGAATTAATATAATATTTCCTCTACTACGTCGCATTGCTATCCGTATTTCAATCGACCATTTCATGGGGCTGGTAAAAATGTTCCCCACATTTGAGTCACCCCCTCCCCTCCACATCGCTAAAACTGTCCTTAGTGAGTGGCGTTTACGTCACTAGCTCAAAAATAAATGATCTTTACAATTAATTACGTTGAGGAAGCGATGCTGTAAATTTCATCACCTCTGTTTACTAACGTTTACTTTAGTTTTATTCCAATTCCCGATAGAGAGGTTATCAGGACAATTGGAAGAATCTAGAGGTGAGCAACTTCCTGATGTCAGAATAGCTAAGGCTGGTTATCCAAGCACCCGGACAGGGACAAACCTGCGTGCCAAAGTCGAACCGTGCGTAATAGTCCAAGAATCCGACGAACAGCTCGCTGATCGACTGCCTGTTCTGCGACCAGTCAGCAATCACTTCACGATGAAAGTACACGTCGCAGTTTTCTACCATTATTGGCTGTACATTGTTGTCTCGGAAGTCCTAAAATACAGAATAATTCATTGAAATGTCAAGTAGAGAGATGGTATGTCATGTAGACAATTCACAACCCGAACTTGAAAAAAAATAATGGATATTCTAGCAATTCTACAGACAGCTTCCAGTTTCAAAAAAAAAACTCACGATCGGAAACTACGAGTAGTACTCCTCCAGGGAAACTGTTACCGTGCACCAAAATTTAACACATTTCAGGCCAAAAAATGGGTGGAAATAGCATACCACTGAAGACTTGTCGGTAACACAAAGGTGAGGAATTTTGGGGGAAAATTTCTACATGAGGGTGGGGGTATAAAAGTCATTCCGCCCATCGCCCCACAAGACACTTAAGATTATGCTGCTTCGACCGACGATACGCTGTCACACAAAGTCGAAAATCGGTTTGATTATCCAACATAAGAGAAACTAAATCAGAAGGTTGCTATTATGCGATTAGTGACACGCAGATGGTCCGGAGATCAAATCTCACCCACTCAAGTCAAGCCTTTCATAACTCAAGATGTTATCTTTTGCACGGAATTCACTCAGTAGAGTGCCACATTTCAAAATTTTTCATTTCAAATTGAACGAGCAGTGCGTCTCAGAGCGGAGCTGACCAGCACTGGGACTACTCAATGGTTATTGCTTATTTTCAGAGCATCGATTCAATAGTAGCATATCAACACTGAAGCTTCCAGAAATTTTCAAATGAAAAATGAAAACAGTACCTCTTGAAGGCGCGGAATTACCGGTGGATCACAATTTTGCAGATAATGAAGGAGCAATATAATGAACGCGTATGACGACAATGAACCGCGAGACGCATCTCCGATATCGCACGACTTCGCCCACTGGAAGCATTACATAAATTATTTACAGAACCACTCAAGACAGGACATAACCACGAGCGAATAATTTCCCACGGAATTAAAAAGTATCATCTCTAGATACTAAAAATACTCACGAACAACACTAACTCAACCTAGAAGAAAGGGTAAGAAGATGATAGGGATTTTCAAATATACCGGAGTTCATGGATTCAAGGAGAACCCGATGAGTGGCGCTTTTCGGGAGTTGATGAACGTGAACACTTTACTACTGAGTCATTTTCTATCACTCACTGTTTTAATATGCAGATAGCTAAACTGTCGACACTGCAAATGATGGCACAATATGTTCATAATCTATTTGGACTTTGAACAGGCCTGAAGACGTGCGATGAAGTCTACTATATGAACCACCCACTTGATGTACCAGATGTCTGTCAGTCAGTATATCTCCCTGCCCGTCCGCTGCCTCGTTGGTGTGACAATAGAAGTGATAGACAAACTCAATCGGCTAGCATAATTGGGAACTATTTTGCCTTATAGTATCAATCTAATCTCTAATCTCTCTTTAATAATTAGGATAACAATCTGAAGGAGAACGGTCTTACTGCAGAAGTATAAAGGGAAAAGGGGAGCCAATCGATGGTTTTCGTAAAGAGGAAATTGGTTGTAGATAGTTCCCCCTTCTTAAGAATTTGACTGAGAACAGGTAAACATGAGCTGAGCTATTTATATTTATTATTTTTCAAACACGTACCGTTATCACGAGAAAGAAGAAAACTATTGTATTCGAAAGATGATGAATGAGTTGAGGGTAGAGTATAACTAAAACCGACCCGCTTTATCCAAACACCAAGGGGTGCAACTCGACGGTCCCACAAGCAGTACTTCCTAAGCATTTCCGTATTTGAAAGTGCCAGCACATTATAATAACTGATGCTGAAACAAACCCCACTCATTTCAAGCATCACTCTCACATTCTGTCGTATCTAAGCAAAGTAAAACAGAACTCACTCTCCTTCGACACCGAGTTTCTTCCAGTTGAATTTCACAATAGGCACTTTAGCACCAGTTATTGCATACACATTTTCTACCTCACTCATTTGCTGCATATGTTGCGCAATCTGTCGCACGATCTCCACGCCATCAATATCCTACAAAATATTGACGTCAATACCCGAAAAAAGATTTTTGTACTCTAATCAGCCACGCCTGTTGGTTATGTTGCAAATGATTGCTTGGTTGCGAAGTAGAAATTAGCAGGGCCTTTAGATGGAAGCTACTGTGAATGAAAGTGTAGCGAAATGCATACAAGCGATGGGCAAAAACGAAATCATAAGTAATGTTCGGTAATTGATTCGAGGGAAACAGAACACTTGAATTCCACACTAAAACCTATAACTTCCCAATTGAAAAAAAAACTATAATTTCCCAAATGATCGGACGATACCGAGAATTTTCTTGAGCTAGGACCTTTCAATAGTCATGATCTGGAGCCGTTCAAAAAAAAAATGAACATCAGGGATTTCACTCAAACCCCCTCGAACACCAATGATGTTGGTTCATGATTCCGCGAGGCCCTACAAATTCAGTGTAAACAGATAACAGCTAATTTTAAACTTACTCATGTCCCTTTCACTACTTCAATTTCATTTTGAACTATCTAACATTCATCTAACGTTCAACAAACTGAGGAAAATTCGATATACAATTCAACAATAATCGTACCAAAGGCTGTTCATCTGGCTGAAACCGGAAGCAGAGGTCAACGTCAGAATTCGCAACACCGAAACCACTCAGCAGAGATCCGAATATCTAGAACAAGATTCTATGATGAAACAGCTATCAAAATTTACAGAAAAAAAAATCATAAAATTAACTACCCACATGAAGTCGCACCGGCTTCTTCAGTAGATTTTGAAGATGCACTCGAACACGGTCCACAAAATCTCCGACTTCATTGATGTGCGTCGTTTTCACACGATTCTTCTCTTGAAAATGAACATTTTACAAAATGCTTGGTCTTCCAATCAGACGACGAATTCATCTAGTACATCGCAACGACTGTGAAAACCTCTATTGCGGCGAGGTTGGACTTTCACTATTTTTTAAAAAAGTACTAGCACCATATACTGCCCCGCTCCCCTTGAGGGAACTTGTAAATGGAGTGGATTCGGTCAGAAAGCCCATGAGCATTGTAACCCGTATATCGCATCCACTTAGCGCGAAAACGTTGAACGCCTGAAACAACCTCAAAATTGTTGCAAACTTGTTCCTAAGAGTGGTTCGATTAGAAAACACAGTATCTTATTCGTTTGAGGAAAAAAATGTCTGTAGCTCGCACAAGAGGTTCCGTGCCAAACGAAAGCGGTAGCCCAGCATCAGAAGTTCTCCTTAGACGGATATTAGATTCGTATTCTACGGTCCAAGCTGCCCAAGAGCAACTTCTGAGCCAACCCGCTTCAGGGCAAATTTTGAGAAGACCCGAGCTTCCAGACCCGTCTTTATAAGCTCATATGCAACGGACAATTTCCAATCCTCTCGAGTCGACTCAGCAACGATTACTTGAATGAAAACGTGAAGACATACCGTATCCTCCCATGATCACACGATCCAATTCAATCCATTCGTAAGGTTCCTTCTCATGCACCAAGATTTCCATCGGAGGTATCTTAACATACAGATCATCTTCACTTTGAGGATCTCATTTTGGGAATTCTACTAAATCAAAGTAAAAAATGTTTCGCTACAAGTTCAGTGATTAAAGCTTTAGCGGTCATAATCTATGGTCAGCAGGTAAGCAAGGGTGGGGTGGTGGTAATGGGGAAATGTAGTATATATGATGAGAAAGCAGAGCAGGAGTTAGCTGAATGTGTACAAATAATTGCCGATTTCATGATGAACATTTACACCGATTCGTATGTGTTCGAGAGAGCCGTTAATAAGTCATTCGTATGTTTTTCACGAATTTATAGCTACTCCGTCACCGAAACTATCCTAAAATCTCAGTGTCTCGGATCTAGGTAAACCTTGCAGCACTCCTGATATATGGATCCGACTGTTGGTTCACTATTCTAGGGAGTGATCTTCAGGAGTGTTTGGTCCAACAAGAGATTGGCCTATTGCTTTTAGGTTTTTCAGGCTCTGACGAAAGCTAAGAGGCGAAAATGTAAACCATAAAAAACTGTCACCTTGGAAATAGCTACAACCAAACCCAAACATATCCCAATATCAACTGTGCAGGTGGAGAAACCAGTGAAGTGGGTTCAGAATGGAATGGCACTAAATTCCTCCCATGAAAGAAGTTGCAACAAAGCCGTAATGCGTAAATTGTTATTCCTCCTCCAATTCATGGGAAACCCACTTCCCTATTTTCACTATCGCCCTCCCCACTTTACTTATTCCAGTGATCCCCTATTTGTTCATGGAGACAAGCATTTATCACCAAAGATTGGCAGCTATTTGCTGATTGTAACGGTGCTACCATGATCAATGAAGATCGAGGTATGATGTTGCGGAACCTTCGCTGCATGATGGCAGTTATTTTCGTGTCAACCTGACAATTAGAAAGTGAGATATTGGAAAAATATTCATTTATTTCTGAGAACTTTGCACGAAATTTTGAGATCACGGTCATTTACGGAAATACCCCCCTTCTACCACTTCTACGGTACCATATGCCTCACAATCTTTCCGCTCGACGTACACTTTTTAAGGAAGCTCATGTATGGTTTCGGGATAGGGATCTCAGGATTGGAATATAATCTGAGCAGTGTTTCCAGACCCTAACCAGGAGTCCTCTTATCCGACCGTTTTCGAAATCCCTAGGCACCCATGGCTCACCCTCTATCCTTGTTGTCAAGATCTCTTATAATCAGATCTTGTGTAATCAATTCTACGATGCAAAGTTGATAACAAAAGAACTGCGTAAAGAGACAACGGTGGTGAACATCTTCGAAGTAACTCACGATCATCAATGGGCACACGTCTGACCAATGATCACTGCTTTCGCAAAATGAGCAGACTATATCTGGCTTCTGGAAATGATACAAAAAAATTTCACTCTTTTAGAAAATATATCCAAAATTAACTTACATATCCATTATTGAAATTTTGTGAATCGTCGAAGGAATATCTGAACTGATCGATTGGAAGTTCGTCCACCTAGAATGAAATTATTTGACAGTGATACCTCAGAAAATACGCCACTAAAACTTACTTTCTGTTTCAACTTTTGAGCGTCAAATTCCTTAAGAGCGATGAAGAAGTTCTCGTAGCATACTTGTGGCTTTGATCCCTTCCCTTCTACTTGAGGAATCTCAATAACCTGGAAATTTATCCTCTTTACACTATACAACCCTTCGTGTGACAAATGGCGTAAAAAGCAGAACAAGCACGCGCTGGTTCCAGAAATTCCGCTTCAAGAAAACAGGATGAGAGAGAAGCACGTGCTGGAAGGCTTTCTGGGCTTGAAGGATGTTTTGCGGAAGATGCTAGAGAAACGTTCAAATGATAGATAAAATGCCGAGTAACTCGTGTCCGGATATTCGTCCATTTACTAACCCCTCAATCTCTTCAAAAAGCCAGCAGGTAGGATTGGTGAGTGCCGTATCAACTTTCCCAACCTACTTTTTCGGCCGCGTAGTGCAATGATGACCCTACAAGTTAAGCGATGTTCGTAAATAATGAAGGATGAAAAAACCAAACCCCATCGTTGAAAATCGAAGGACATTGCGTTACCAATCACTGCAGAGCTTGGAAAGTCATATGAACGGAAAAAATAGTGGAGACCAGTGGACGAGACCAGAGCGGAAAAAGAAAGTTGTTTAAACTAGGACAGCAAAATTTTAGGGAGGAGTTTCTGGAAACTCTTTCCACTGGAAAGCTAATCAATTGTAGATCATGAACAGCGAAAACGTCATAAGGTTGGAAGTGGTTTATAAAATTTCGGAGCATTGATGATGTCACAAAACACTTACTACTTATGCGATGACTCAACAGTGCTCTCTATGAGGAAGCTCACTGTTGACCACAGTCATCGTGACACACAATGCATTTTTGATTGAGAAGACACCCCAAAGAATTTGTAAAAAGAATTAGATTTGCATTCCGATTGCGGGTGTCCTGAGGCTTGCGTGACATTGTCTTAAGCGGCAGCAAGCTGCCACCTACATTAGGTGACACTGCCGCCAAAGGGGTAAATAGCAGAGGAACAAACTGAATTCACCTTGCTCACTTCAGCTGCCTCGGCATTCTCAGTGCATTCCATCGGCTCATCAATGGATTCGTCAATGACGGTTTCGACCTCTGAACAGAGAGCAGCTTTCACGCACATCCCATTTTTTACGAATACATAGAACATGCGTCGGAATTCGAAAATATATTAATAGTCAACACTTTGAGTTGTTTTCGGCGAAAAAAAAAAGATTCAGCAGCAAGCATGATTAAACTTTAATTTTTTGGGTTTTTCGTTTACATTTCCATTTAAATTTTTACATACGATTCCTTCTTCCATTCGGTTCCAGGCGAAGCAAAATAGAAGCAACCAGCGATTTCAGGTCGAGGAGAGTAGAGCAATAATAATTGCTGTCGCGCATCAAAACTCTCAATGGAAATCGCTAATGAACAGCAGTGCAAAAATCGCTACCAAGTTTCGTCCCCCGACTGACCGTTTGCACCCATCATCCAAAGATGATTCCTCAGCACGTCATTCAGCATTTTAAGCAAGCGTAAAAACAACAGAACTTATTGGATTGGATTGATCCAATCCTTTTTCCCTTTAATAGTTTCGTTACAGTGAAAAAAAGTCATACCTGCATTAATACTGACCGACTCCTCATCTTGGGACATCATCCAGTCCTCTTCATTTAGACCCGATCTGACATCATCGAAAGGATTGCAGTTTTCGAGGTCCTCCTTGAACGAATTTAATATTGTTCTCAAAATACGAAAAGCAAAGACGACCAGATGTTTTAGTAACTCCAAAGTAAAAGCCCAGTAGTGTGTAAAAAGCTCAAACACACCTGGACTTGATCAACTTCGTTACCGACTCTCTTTGAAATCTGAGCACGCAATCGTTCTCGTTTCTTCTCATGGCGAATCTTCTCGCGCCGCAATCCGAGCAATTCGTCTACTTCCTTGTCTCTTTCTTTGAACTCTCTGTTTGCCAGATTATATTTCTCATCCAGGATCATATACAGCTAAATTAAAAGGTGTATAGACTGAAATTGATAGCAGCGGAGGAGGATATTCTCAACTTACATGCCTAGAGATACGGGTCGGATTCCTATCTCGGATTCGTTGCATCGTCCGGCGACTGTACACCATGTAATCGTCTATTTCCACATTTTCCGGGGTCAAATCCTTCAGACGAATATCGTGGACGGTTGACGTCTCCTGAACGGTTTTTTGGCGGTTTGATAACCTTAGGCCGTGAAGAATTCACACGTAATTCTTCTGAATGCCCCACGAAGCCAGGTGCAAAAAAAATGAAAATTTTCGAGAACTGAAAAGGAGATATGATCCGTTCAAAGCGTTTCTACAGGGGTCGAAAAAAAGAGTTCGATTTCAGCTATCTTTCAGTTGCGAAGGCTAGATAGAACGCACAGTCAAAATAACCGCCACCCTTCATTGACACTTGTAGATAGTCCAGAAGCTGGATCTGTCACGATATGCAAGGTCCCTTCCGGCTCCCTTTGTATCCCAGTTTTAAACCGCTAAATTGGATCGGTTAGAATTCGACGTTAAGAGGAATGACCAGCATATCGTGTGATACATTGCTTTACCCTTTGGCTAGACCCTTAGTCATTGTACGGGTGAGATACAAACGGTGACAAATTATTATTCTAGGTTGAACAGAAAGTTGAAAAGGGGTGTCAACAATGACTACACTAAACCATATCTTGGCGAACAATATTGAGAGTTCTAATTTGATATGGCTGCTCAAGAATTGAATCAATTCTTTCAGGCAGATCCTATAGATCTCGACCGCTACCCCAAGGCATAGTGAAAATTTCATTTCATAGATTTTCTAAGGGTAGCACCCGACGACCCATTATAACTGTACGATTCGCCCGGAAACGGACAAATGGACTCGACATCAGACTTCTACAAATTTTGAGAACAAACTTCTCGAGCCAGCACACCTTTCTGATGAGTCCAGTGATTGTGCATCGTCCAATATACGATTGCTTCCTTTGAATTCCATTCTGAGCCGCATTCGGCTAAGGTTTTCAATGCATGTTTGCAATGCAAAATCATCGCAAAAGAAAAAGTGCGGCCCATTCAGGTTCAATTCAGCGCTGAGGATAAGATGTGAAACTCTTCTTCCTCTCTATAGCGTTAACCTTGTATCATCGTAGGGTCTTCCAATCAGGATATTAGATTCGATTGACCTTAATCGTTATCTGATTGCTTTTATGAATTTCCCAACACTTATAAACTTGGGATTTGATTTAAATGGGGATTATCTTCTCTGTGCTTCGTTCAGACCAGCGTCAGAAGCTCTCAAAATTTTCAGCTCTGTTGTTCCTCTACGAAACCGAGAAGGCTTATAGTTTTGGAATGTTAACCGATTTTCTCAGGCAACTCAATCACTTGCGTTGGATATGTTTTTCTTAATAATATTCA
>KZ345835.1:22553-42904 GCA_002352805.1 Teladorsagia circumcincta | reverse complement strand
GACCCTGATCCGAACTGGTCAGCGGATCGAGCGTTTGGTAAGGGATATCAGCTGTCACCGCACAACTTTAACCCTATGGTCACCTTCGGTGACGGACAAAACCGTTCGCCGAAGCTGTTTCTCGTGTCACCCCGGTGGTAGATAGAAGCATGCCTAATAAGTGATAGTGAATAAAACATTCGACGTCAATCAACAATCTCACACCTGAGTAATGCACTTCGTTGATTAGCTCTATTTTCAATGTTTTTGAATCCTTATTCGATGAATTTGAGACATTCAACACAACAGAAAAGGTTTCCAGCTTACATTCGGCTCACCTTTTTGGAGAAAAAAAAAAAAGAAATGCAAGAAAACTGTTTCGGCGGTTTCTCTATCACGGAGCATTTTTTAAAGGTTAGTGTGTTCGTGTAAGCCACAGCATCAAATGAACTGTACTCCCGAAGAGCCAGGAAGCAGCCTACTTCAGGCACAACAGTTACCGCAGTTAGAAGCGTCCTATTGTTGCTACGACAATCCTGTGTTGTACCGTTTGCAGGTCCAGCGGTTGCTCTGTATGATGTCTTCCATGCAGGGTCCAAGTTACGTAGAGAGATTTTTCAGATGAAATCCCTGCCCCTCTCCGAGCCGACGCCTCCACGACCGTACGTCCCCGCTTATCGCCTCTGGGCCCACTAACTTCCCGCTACGCTGTCATCCGTATTCGTCGACGAGACTGCTTCACCTAAACTTACGAAGGAGCCGATCTCATCTTTACCTCGTCAGTATTCCTAATAAACTAATCATTGTGGTGCAGTCGTTTGTGTGTGTTGACAGCGGTTTCACGGGGAAATTCGCACGCCTATAATTTCTCTGTGCACTATTCTGAAATTCGGGGATTGAACTTGTCACGGAAATCTATGGGATGCGCCATGCATTCGCCTTTATTCAAAGGGACATCAGAGTACACATGAGAATTGTGAAGCGAATGAATGGCTTTCTGAAATTTTCCGCGATACCAATTAATCGACGGCTAGGTTCTAACCATAAATTTTGGTTGAACAACAGCAACCATCTGAGACCTGATCCCCTCACAGAACGCTCAGTAAGCACTTACCACTACTCTATTCCCATCCTAGCGGTAGTTACGGTTGCCTAGTGGTTAACTTAGTCTCGAGTTGGTACCAGCCACGTTTGGTAGTCCTCTTTGTTAGTTCCCATGCGATAGTGTCGAGCGGGAGTTGATCTTATCTACTCTTCAAGAGCGACATCTCTACGGCCCCTGCGCTACCTCGACCAAACCATCTGTGCGAGTCCGATAGGAAGGGGTCGTTGGTCCACCCATCTTTTTATTCAGTCTGTGTGGCTGGAAGAATCCCGACAGTTTAGTGCTACAGTGCCTCGTTAAGGCCAATTCGGCCTTCTTTCTTTCCAAAAATTTTAAGTGATTTTTCTGCAAGGTCGGAAATACCAACTCCTAAAATGAACCCCGCCCCGGTTATGGTGTGAGCCACGTACGCATTCAAATGCCGCTGCAATCCTGATTGGAGATCAGAAGCATGGCACATCTTAATTACGTAAAAAAAGCCGAAATCACGTTTCATCCTAAACTAACTACCCTTCTATAGAGAGGAAAGTGGAAGGGATTTCGTGTTAAGGTACGTTCGTGAGGTTTCGTTCCAGTGCTACCTTATGGGGTGAGGGGAGGTTGCGGCATTGCGACGCGACTCGTACACACCTCGATCGCTCAGTCTTACTGGTAAAGGTTACTAAATATCGCCGTCACGTGACATTTTTGAAATACAGAGGTACCGCAGACAAAGCCTCAGAGACGCAGAGGTACAGATGACGCGCAGCCTCGTGCCCCCCCCCCTCCCCGTTTACGGACTACATGAACACGGTCCTTCGAACCGCCTCAGTTTGATGCTCCCGCTGCGCTCTCTCGCCTAAACAGTGGCTCCCGACTACTGAGATTCCACAACGTTCACACTTTTGCCACAGTGTGTTTAACTTAGGCACCCCACCCCCTAAATTGCCTTCATTTCCTCTAGTTCACGTATCTCCATTTGGCACAGTTACAAGCGGCGGTCGGCGCCGTTCTCCGATCGTTTGTGCTCTAGCCGTTCGAGGTGGGACCACTTAGGAAAGCCCTAGTAATCCGCCGACCGTGCCCTCGCCTCTTCACCCCTCACACTCCTCCAACTTGCAATAAGTCAGCAGCTCTGCTCGATTTTTTTTTTTCGCGTCGAATTCAAAGAAGGAAGAACACACGTGAAAACCAATGCTATAAGCAAGGGATGTGTTCGCGATGTGGGACTGTGAAAGAGAAAGAACCCGCTTCTTTCACCTCAATGCCAGAATGGATTAGTAGACGCACAGAAATCAGCTCTCAAACGGAGCGATTATGATAAAGAGGGAGCCCACCAGGGGAGCGTGTTCACCATACGAAGCAGTTAATTGGCTACCAAGGAAGCTATTTGTGGCGCTTTCATGATGAAAGGTGTGCTGGTTGCTGAGCAGGACCTCGAAAACACTCCGCCCCCAAAAGCGATCCGCCTACTAGTTTAGTGGTGGTTTGGACGAGCTGCGGCCAGCAATGGCACAACTGAAGCGATTCGATTGCATGTGCATGGTGTATGGTTTGGCATGCGGCAATCAAACGCAATACGGTAAAGTCGCTTATAGGTCAGCTCTCTGAGTTGTTCCCGGTTCATGGAAACCATTTGCCGAAAAAGGGGGTCCCGTTTTGCCTCCTCTTGACAGATTTCTTTGCTTTTTCGCCACCGGTGTATCATTGAGCGCCCCGCGTCCCCTCTAAACCCTCATAGAAAATATCGTAATCGCTGCCTTCAAGAACCATTCGGATTTCGCGCCCTTCAAAATAGTTACGTAGCTTGAATGTGCCTTGAATTTTGCGCACTAACCCTGTTCCTTTTCTCCACGAATGAAGGTCTAGGGAACAGCATACACCCTGCTTCGGCAATCCACCCTGAAGCACAGGTCTTCCCCTAACCCGATAGAATAGCGTACGGTTCATGGTTGGCATTACTGATGTCTTTTAGGAGGGTGGGTGCTAAGAAGTTTGGAGGGAGGACCACGCGGTGGCGCGCCGCGCGACATGTCCGCCTACTCCGGGAAATCCGTGAGCCAGGGGCAAGATGGCAGACTAGGGGGGATGGGGAGAAGAGAGGTGAGGGCAGTCACTTGACGTGCGTGAAATCTGGAATGTTCGAGTTTTCACGATCTCGCTCGAGAGAGCGCCAGGTGAGCAGAGTGCTGCACCGCCGCGTGTGAGCGGGTGCAGCAAGCCCCAATTAGGGGATGGGTCCCCAAAACTCTGCGTCTCTGCTCTGTCGATGACGCAACTCTCGTGGTTAAGAATAGGGGGAGAGTCCATCTAGTTGGGGCTTGCTGCACCCGGCCCGTGGTCGCACTCTCTTAATACCTTACAGTGTTACGTTGTTAGTAGATTCGTTACGTATGGGTAGATCCATAAATTGGACGCTCACATAGACCTCCTGTATACGATCTTTTCATTGTAGCTCCTTTTCATGTGCATTAAATATGGATTTACGCACTGGCTAACGGTCAGTTAATCGCAGTGCCTTTCGAGCCTGAACAAATTCACTTTTAGCCAGAACTGGATTGCTTTGCCAATACTAAGGCTTTGGAATGCTCCAGGGAAAGCTCGCAGCTCTTCAGAAACGTGATGCTATAACAGATCAGGACGCTATCGCAAGATGCGGGGGGGGGACCTTATTGTTAGGACCAAGCCTAGGAAGGAAGAGGAACTTCGTGGTAAGTGAACATTGCTCACACAGTCTAGAGTCTCTCCGTCGCCTTCTTATGAATAAGACTTAGCCCTGAAAGTGATCTAATCAATGTTTGCCACGGATCTTAATACGTGTCAGCCGCGATGCTTGCAGCGGGGCTTCACAATAATTCGAGACCTTCATGAGGAAGCAAAATACACCACAAAGCAAAAAAAAATGTTAAAAAAAAGTATCCGAACCGAACGCGTGAGAAAGGATGGAGTTAGTGACGAAAACGGACCTATATTGACGTGGCCACGCGACAAAGTCCACGTGGCACTTTGTTCAGCGTCAACAAGTTTTGAGTGTTGCGCTATCCAGAAAACAACGTTTATAGTTCCAAGTGACATATGCGATGGGCGATAAGGCGATAAGGTTAGAAAGAAAGGATACGTATCGATTAGGCGAATACGCGAGATGGCGACCAGGGCGACAAGGGTGGGCTACTGAGATTGCGCGCGTATCGATTTGCTTCGCTCCGCCCACTGCGCGATTGCCTACTCGCCCACTTGCCCATCAGCGCAATCAATATATACCTCTTTCGCTCTAGCCTACTCGCCTAGCCGCCTGCATCGTGAACTCTGCGCAATATCGAACCAAGATCAGAATCCAAATTCAGTGGTTTGTTCTAAAAGAGCGTCAAAATTTGTCCCAAAGGCTGTTGAAGACCCGAATGAACTCATAAAAGTCTCAGTGAACTCAATCTTATCCTTCAGTACGTCTGGGGTGAAGAAGTTCATCAGAAGGAAAGATCATGTGAAGGACAAAAAGAAAATGATCTGTGAAGGTACGAAAGTTCATACGAATTAATCGTGGCTCATTCTATGAAAGGTTAATGACCGCCAAAGGTATACCATCTCATTAATTTTTTCGTGGACTTAGCCAATATGCACAAATCAAAAGCAGTACTTTCTAGAAGAGTTTGCAGTGTATTGCTGTTGATTTTCGAAAAAATTGTTGTGCAAAACATAAAAATTTGCAACTGTGTTTATTGAGTTATTATTGGCTGATTATATAGTAGAATTGAAACACAATAGGCCGCTTTGCCTCGAATATGGTCCTTATGGAGCACTTTCATTGGCAACATTCAGCATTTCGAAAGAAAAAACGTCGGACTAACTAAATTTTTCTGTGAACGAAGCTTCAAAAGCACAGCTGCGACTATCTTATCAGACCAATTCAAATTGTACTATTTAAGCGACCTGAAACATATGGCGAGATCGCTAGAGGTCTAGCAATAGCATCAGTGAAAGCTTTAGGCGCATCAGTCCTCACTCACCATCGTGTACTCGATAGTGTCTGCGTCTCGCTAGTCCTCTATGTCTCTCACCTCCGCGTATCTCCAGCACCTCTTCTATTTTATGTTTCACTTATCTCTACTTTTCACTAGGTTCCGACTTCACTTACAGTCTGACTTCCTGCCTCGCAGACCCCCACAAAACAAACCTTGAAATGGTGTTTGTGCGATTTTCCTCGCTTTTTTTCTTCATTGTCGAATTGACCATCATCTACTGCTTAATATGTGAATTATCGCGAAGTGTGCCTTTGAATGCTGGTTTCAGGTCAGATTAGGAGAACGAATTGAGTGTTCAGATGCAGTCAAGTCCACCACTTTTGCAGCAGCAAAATGTTCCATTACTTCACGATTACGAATATTAATCAGGTAAGCCACTTACTGAAGATGTTATGCAGCCTTAGGATCCCTGAAGATTTCTTTCTTTTCTAACTATCAACAACACCGGTGTAAGTACCTACAGCGGCCATCGTTTCCAGTAGATCATCCGCAGTAGCTGATATTTTCTGAGTCCTCCTTCATCCTGAACAACAAAAGATGATACAGAATGATTCCATTGCTCGAAACTGTGGAGCACTCTAGGTACCAAGCTTCCCTCTGAGACCTGCTATTGCTCCTGAAGCGTCTTAGCGAAAAAGACGCGTAGCCCACTCACGCTATTGTTACGCTCAATTATAGAAGCGCTCGTAACTACGGCCCAGAAAACTGAAACCACATGTGTTTTCTAATACTGTTGATGTTATCAGTGGACCATTTATGGTACAAGGTCTGCAATTACGTCAGACCCGCCCCGGGAAAACGTAGTTTTTCTCGCAGCAACTGGTAGAGATTGCAAGGGCAGAAACACGCTAAAAAGAGTCCTGTTAGAGCAATGATCGTCCACTTTTTTTTCTCCATTATTTACTATGCAGTTCATCTAAAATAAAGGATAAAGCTCTCGGCGTTGATCAGTCTTTTCCGAGATGCGCCACACATTTTACTTCCGCACTGAGTCGTAGTGGCATTTACGTGTGATGCGACCTTTGAAATGGCTTGTGGGGCCGTCAAAGTACGTACAAGTCGGGGTTTCCATTTCCGGAGGCAAGTCTGATACTAATTGACCGAACCAGGAGGTATGGTAAGTTTGGTTAGTCTGGTCAAGATTTCATCCGAGATTTGACTGTGGGGTCATTCACGTGGGTAGTCGCGTCACTTGCCACTACATCACCTTTATCTCGAAGTATGTCGTACTTTATAGGAGAAAAACGAAGTATACCAAAGGATAACGAAAGCAGCCAAGCGTTGTATACTGTTTCCATGCCTAGGATTTAAGTCTTCGAAGCTCACGCTAAATAGGAAAAGATAAACGTGAAAATGCTATTGTTTGCCTGTTTCGCTTCTCTAGGGAATTATTGGATTGATGTTGGAATCTCATTTGTTATAATGGCAAGATGGAATTCTAAAATAGAATTCTCACATTTTGTGAGCACTTTGTCGCTATTTGAAACGGCTGGCAAACGATTATAATGATTCGTCAATGAAGCACCATTTGTCTTCCATTGCATTTCATATATGTAACGAAGTCGACGTTTGGTTGCTTACCCTTAACCTGTCTGCTCTCTTTTACATTAACTTATCTCAAGGCTATTTCATCAACGGTTGTTCAGTGCAACCACACGATCAGCAGTACCGTACCTACCAGCTTGTAGCGGTCCTATCGTTTTTAGGCCGATGTCAAACTTTGCGAATCGCGCGATTCGCTAGCGTTTTCAGTGACTGGCGTCTGCGGTCGTCGGCCAGTCACTCACTTAATTGGCTGATACCGCGACGCGACCGCGGACGCTGGCGAATCGCGCGATTCGCAGAGTCTGACATCGTCCTTACACTGACAAGGGGGGGTCTTTCAGGGCAATTCGCGCTTTTTTAAAACGGCTCTTTGCATATTGTAGGGACTCATGTAGGCACCACAAAACTGTGTTTCATTTTCGCTGAACGCTTTCAGCAATCTTCAATAAAGTGGCATGAGATACTGTTAATGGTTCGATCCCCCGTGGCGACTGAATTTTGCATTTGAGTTGGCGCTAACAGGATGATGTCAAATCGCGCTAAATGTCGAAACAGATGACATATTCATCGCTAGGACCATTTTGAAGCCAACAATGGCCGCAAATCTCGGTTGCAAAACTTGGTCGCCGGGGGAATCAAACTCCTAAAGTGTCATTCCCCCCTTTTTCGATACTACTAAAACCGTTCAGCAAAGACAGAACATGGTTTTGTGGTCCACACATGTTTTCTACAACATGTAGGAAACCGTTCAAAAAGCGCTGTTCGCCCTGAAAGACCCCCCTTTTGAGTACATCCCATTTTGAGACGTAATCACGTTAACGCACAAAGCATTCACAACAATAAGCTCCCTCGTACCTTTTGTACAGGTGGTGGTGTTCTGTGGCGATTAGGGGGGGGTATTCTGGGTAAGTGGGGCCGCCTAGAATTTATACGGACCAGGGATCAAATTCATTGATCGGTTCCAAAGGTTCTATTTCTCCTGGATCTCTTTGGATATCCAAAGAGAATGGAACTTGGATGGATGACGCATTCTAAAAGAAGTGAAGCATAGTGGTTAAGCTCTGCACTCCCATCAGCACTTTCTGCATCTTCAAAAATGACTATTTAAGGGTAGGGGGCAAAAAAGAGTTACTTTGCCCATGGTCACATCACCAAGGTTTTCGTCGGTCGGTGCTTTTTGTGGATGAATGTTCGGTAAGGGAATGTCCCTTAGATGTCACTGTAAAAGCAGAAGCAGGCCTTCCCTCACCGCCCTCACAGTGCTCAGAATATGGCGCCATCTGTCGTGTGAAATAAGTAAAGGTGTGATCACGGTCGACCACAAGGAGGCCTACCGTAATTGCTCCAGTCCAAAGCTGCTACATGACTTCTTCAATCGGTTAACTTTTGGATAGCTTCCTGGAGACAGTAGTAAAATCTTCTGATGTCGTTGAGGTAGAAAGCTATTATGGAAGTTTATTATGGAGTGCAATGCTCTCCTTAACATTCGCCCTCCCTCCTATATCAAATCGGAAAACGTGCGACCATGTTCAATGAGAATATTTCACTACTTAGATAGGGGGAGATGAGATTTGTGTGGCCAGAAGAGCCAGTAGACGTAATGAGAAACACTTGCGGGTTTTAAAAGTGAAGATTCATGAATTGTTTTTTACCTTCAAACAAATATCAACTTTAGTACCTCGCAGGGTGCTGGGGGGGGGCAAAAAGAGTGAATTGGTGCTAATAGATCTCAGAAATTTTTATTAATTTGATTATTCAACTATTGTACAGTATTATGGGGGTTGGCGACGAAGTTTACAATAGAAAAGATAGGTGATGGAATAGATCTCTGATAATGTTTGATAGGTAGAGCGAAAGGAAGAGCTCAAATATCTGTTAGCTCCTTAAAGTCATGCTTAAGACGCATTCAAATGGTTCTACGATATGAATGGCAGTTGAATGCATGGCGTGATTAGGCGACTAACCACTCATAATCATCAAGAAGTCATCTTTCCTTATTTTTATAGGTTTCTATTTTGTATAAAGAATAACGATTATACACTGAAGAAAAATTTAAGCTACTCGATGTACGGAAAATATGATAAAGGCCTAGTAACGGGCCTACTGGAAAAGTTCTCGAAAATGGAAACTTTAGAAAATCAAATACAGGATTTCCAATTAATTGCTTTCAAAACGAGTAATGTTTGATAGGCCTTGTCAATGCGATCATTTTTGATCCCTGATCGTCAGATAGCGGTCAATCAATTTTCCATCACCAGGTTAGCGCCTTCAGGAAGTCTCTTTTTTCATTTCCTAGCGCATTTTCCAATCTCGTAATATTTACCCTCACGTGAAACCTGTCCATTTTGGAGTTTGGGACCTGTTGGCGTGACGTCAATTTTGTCACTCCGATTGACGTCACGGTGATGGCCTTGCGACCAGTTTCTTCTTCTCTTTTCAGTTGTCGACATGCCCCATCACGATTTCGCGCTAATCACTACTAGACTTTGGCAAAAGAACTCGTTCATACTCAATCGATCGCGGTTTCGGCTCTTATGAACTCACACGCTATCACACCGTAACCGATGTTGCCTACCTCTTGTCAGCTTCTTTGGCCGTTCATGACGTAGTCACGCTTCATATAAGTTTTCTGCACAGTTTAGCGATAACATTATCACTCATCCCAGCTCTATAGCTCCTTGGCGTATCGCTCACTTCTCCTCATCCTTTTTCTTTTTTTTACCTTCTTTTCCTTTTCTTGCTTGTTCAAGTAGCCCATTTGTAGACTATTTTGGTGCTTTTTTGGTGCTATGTGAGACGGGTGAGCACTACGATTTTTGATATTACAACCCGAAATAAGTGCTTATCCACCCGGTATTCTTCCTTTCACTCAGGCTAAGCCATAGGAAAAGGAGGAACTCTGAGATCGGTCATTAAGAAAGCAATGATATTTTCCTCGGAGTTCCTCCTACCCAGAAGTCGGCGTGCCCACCCAACTCACACAATTCCGAGTTTTTTTCTCAGTTAGGTCCTATTTTCGTAAGGGAAGGGGGACATCTCGGTGCGGAGCTCGTAGAGCAATCCAGGGTATGAATACATCTCCGTAAGCGTAAGAGAGTTGAAGCAACTAGGGGGGCGGTGTGGGTAAGCTACTCCATTTTCAGTCTCCATCCCCGGGTTTTTACTTCCCTGGGTTTTGGCCAAGATTCATTCCTGGCTCACAATTTTTTCACACCGTCCACCACTTAAAGTCGTACAGCATACAAAGAATTTGAAGAAGTAATATAGAAAACAATTATTTTCGAATATTATTAATTGCTGGCTGCTGTTTTTGGCCGCAGTCCGCCTTCCGCAAGTTTTGAAACTGTAGAAAGTTAAAAAGTTTAGAAAGCATAGTTCGCAGAATATTCCTACGGTTAGCATCAAACTTATGCGACTTTGCGTACAAATAAGATTACCGTAATGTGCACTAACTACTGCACCAATCAGCTATTTCCACTCTCAGAAACATAGACTCTAAATTGTGGTGGACTCCACAAATATTAAATATTCAACCGATTAGAACTCAATAATGAGCTTTCCCTAGGCGAAAAGCGCGGCTCTGCATACTGCCAGTCATAGGATCGAGTCTCTACCGTGCTTGTCAAGCTTCTCATTTCGATAACCTGGTACTGAATGTGGGTGTATGCAATACTAGAAGTACACGATGATCATCTCCTATGATGAGATGTGTCAATCAACGCATGTCAAAGTTTTTACGAATTTGCGTTAGCTCAAGAGCACGACGCATCCTCACCCTTCTTGTTTCGTTTCCATTTTACTGTTTGACCATTCGGCGATCCGTAGTTGTACTTGGGGACTTCGAAGTATCTCATTGTTCTCTAAATCCAAACATAGAAGTTGTAGATCACATATGAGATGTCTCTCATCCTGTGGGTCATAGAATCTTTGTCATTCATGGATGAGCACGAGTAGGTTTTACCAAGTGATACAACATTGCATATGTGATTCTCTCCTGTAAAATATTTTTCACATTAGTATTCGCCATCCAATATGTGCAGATCACCTCTTAGGGGGCAAGGCCTAAGACCATTTTGGCCAGAAATTGTTTGAAAATACTGCTGAGATGGCAAAGAACAAGCTGTTCCGCAACTAACATCACCTGCAAAAGTGGTACTGCTGTTATTTTATTTCATGCATGCGGTCATGAATTTGAATGCTCTTCTCATGTTCGTTGCCTTAATGGATCTTCACTGTAACATAAATGTTTTTTCTACTATATTTTTCATTTAGTTTATTGATTTTTCATTTCTAAGTTGGCGCTTTGTTGCTGTTTCTGTGAAGAAGGGATGGAATCGCAGACAGAAAATGGGTCTGTTTTTCTGTGGCAAGGTCTTCAAATGAGTGTGTCTCTTCCTGCACTTTTCCATTCCTGATAGGATTTCCTAATGGGACCTAAAAAACTTGTTCTTCCATTATTTTCATTCATAGTGTTTGCTGCCACGGTTCTCAGTGACGTGGTTGTAATCACTAGGTAGACAGCGTTGTTAATTCGATCACACTTGTTAGACCATTGAAGTAATGGTCATACACTTGACCTTTACTGCGCCATGTACCCAACTCCTATTTGGAACCAAAGAATCGCTTGGATGTATGATGAATCTGTGGTTGGTCAAGCAGGGTCTGGCCAGTACTTCTCTCAATCAGATCTGGTTCTTCAACTTAATGCTGCATCAAATTGGCACCATTGTGGTAGATGGAATTACTTACTCTGTGCTCTAAAATTTGGTCTAGGGCTACCGTTAGACCAAGTTGGAAATGGTCGATCTAGTTTGGGGGTCAAATGCTGATGCTTCTGAAGCTCAGAATGGCTAGCCAGGGAGGAGGTTTCGATGACGCCATTGGTGGACTAGACTTTTCGGCCGCTTCGGGGGAGTGGTTGGAACCTCCCAACGCGTTTTCACCAACTAGGGCCAGTGACTCCATCAGAACCGCACCGCCTTCCTGCCATTGTTTTCACTTCTTTTAAGTTCCGTTCCTATCTCTCGACCACTAGTTGTCGCTAAGCTTTCTACCAATATTTTAGGATTTTTCACCGAGCGCTTAATGTGCTCGGGTGGGGGGTTGAGGGGTGAGGAGGGCACAGTGTAGGACACCAAGAAGTAGTCAAGCCTGTCTATTACTAGTGATCGATCTTAGGCCGATGTTAGACTTTGCGAATCGCTATTGTCCGCGGTCGCGTCGTGTACAGCGAATCGAGCCTTCGCTGTACGCGATGCAACTGCGGACGCTAGCGAAGCGCTCGATTCGCAAAGTCTGACATCAGCCTCGGACGGCCATACATCTCGTAGGAAATCATGGCGAGTAGATTTATTGTAGGTGAATCACGTAAGATTCAGTGATAAATTCAACTGGTTGCTTTCCCAAGATAGACCATAACCTAAAGCATCGAAGCGTCACTCAAACATAGAATACAAAACGCATTTTTTGCACCAGCTATACAAATCGTGCGAAGTTACTGTAAGCTTTTTGCGTTCGTGACCATACCACTCGTCATCTGTGTTCCAGCATGCGGTTAGCGGTCATGCTCGCCGCCATCTACGCGACGACATCGATGCCGACGCGGAAAGAGTCTTCAGAATCCATGGAAGAGGAAGACGATGGTGAGGAATGGGAATGCGGCACAGACGCCTTTAGCAAGTACATCAGCGAAAATCAAATAGAACTCGATTGTCCACATTTGAAAAGTGAGTTTCTGGCTTGAAAATTTTCCTATGAACGTTTTTTTCTCCGTTGGACGGAGAAAAATACGGTAGCCTTTGTTTCCCGAAGTACAAGACGCAATTTCAGAAAACGTCAACGGATGCTGCGTAAAGCATGACAAATGCTACGATGACCAATTGGGGCGGAAGTTCTGTGATGACACGTTCTGCGGATGTCTTAATGTGAGTTTTGACAGGGTTCGTAAACCCCCCCCCGTGCTGCCTGACCAGGCTCACTACCTTGCCACGGCCATCGAAATTGAAAGTCATAAAAAAGTGGGTATTCAGTCCCATATGAGGAAGCTCTATCAGGGTAAAGCAATAGTCTCAGCAGGGTTCTAAAAATTCGATGCGAATGGGGTAGGGAGCAGCGCCAGCCTGTCAGGTACATAGAAAGTGTCACTGATTTGAAAAGCTAACTTTTAAAGGCGTTGGAAGAGGGTATAAGGCGTTTGACGAGGCGGACCCACCGGGCCTCGGTGCGGCCGCCCATTAGCGCCGTGGGGAGCGGGTGACTGGCTGTGGAGGCATTTACGGTCGTTTTGGGACCACAGGACCTATTTGAACTCGGTCCTTTGAAGTAAATGACGTGGCGCCTTGCGGCTGTACCAATAATGAAGCAGTGTGGTTTTGCTCGGATTGCTCGCAGTGAGCTGACGACGCACTGTGCCCCAATTGCAATTGCTGGCTAATGTCCAGGCATTGCTGGCTACTTGGGCAATTGTAAATGGGGCGCATTTACTGCGGGCAAGTTCGGATAGCTCGTCCACTTCATCCTCCGCTTCATTTCTGAGGTGAGGAGATGGAGCTCCCAGTTGAGGCGTTGTCGGCCTTTGTCTGTCCCTTTTTTCATCATCAGTCAACTTCCTACCTACAACTTCGTTATCAACCGCTTAATTCTTCGAATTTGATCTGAGACTGTTGCTTTAAAAGAGGAGCTGGAATTCTTGACGAGTCTCCTCGATTTCCATTTCTCGTGGCATTCATCGAACTGAGCGCGTCAAGCACCTACCAATTCCAGCGCGCACCATCTTGAGATTGCTAGTGGCCGTCAAAAAATCGCGTCCTCCTCATCTAGAAGAATTGTGTTCGGTTCGTATTCGGTTCCCTGTTTCTTGTAGCAGTTTGTGCAGTTGGTGGATCTGTTTACAGTACTCAGATGTACACCAAAATGATAATCATTTTCGCGTGCCGAAAACCCACGGTGTTGAAGTTCACTGATGCAGGACCGCTGGCAGTACCACTCAGCCGTCGTAGCAATTATATATTTTGGTGATTAAATAAGATAAGTGCAAACCGGTTCACGCAACAGATTCAAAATTGGGACCAAAAAAGCACCCTTGAATACCGATTCAAATTGTATGAGCATGTGTTGTCGCTATAATTTTTTCGCACCCTGTATACTATGGGTAGGAAAGACTTGCCCATGAGTATTACAGTAGTCTCACTGGCGCTCGCAACTCTTGGCAAAATGGCTAGGGCGTTTCAAAGCAGCAAATCTGCAAATGTGAGCAAATGGACGAAATCCCTTCCGCAAATCTGCAAATAAGAGCAAATGGACGAAATCCCTTGCGCAGACTCTGCGGCACGCAACGTGGATTATGGAGGGGTACCCGACAGGAGGCCTGTCGCGCAGCAAGAACGCAGAGCCAGCGGACGAGTCGGCGCGTACTGTGCTGACTTCGCATCACGTCAGCTAGGATGTCATATTGCACCCAATCATTGTTCAACGCACATCACCCTGCGTCTCGTCCGCTAACTCAACCTTCTTTCCGCGCGCTGGATCTCCTGTCGGGTACCCATCGCGACATGGCGGCCTATTCAAATATGGATTAGTGGGACCATGTAACGAGCAAGCTCGGAAAACCCGTCCAGACACGCCCTTTCCTCATCTCGTACAGGAGGAGTGATGGTCCTTGTTACGGCTCCATCGGCGTTGCCTTTGCTTTTTCATTTTCCCTCATCTCGGCACCCACGCTTTTATTATCAACCGCTGTTGTCCCACCAATCTAACCCGGGATTGTTGCTTCGGACGGCACTTTTCCAAAATAGCCTGGGTTGTTTGATTTGCAAGCTCAAGATGTGGTAAAGTTGATGAACGATCTGGTCTATAAGCGCAGTCGTTGTCAGGGTCAAGCGAGGAGTCGAGGAAAATTTCGGAATACGACCCCCTCCCCTTCCAGCGGCCAAAGTCCAAAAAATGCTCTATTAAGTAGTCGAGTATGAAATAGTTGTTCAACCCTTCTTCCGTAAAGAAAAAACAACTATTCTTCCCTACCCTCCACTGTGAAGATCTTCACCAATTAAAAGAAGTCGGAGAAAGACCATTTACAATTAATCCTACTGAGAAACGAGGGAAAAAACCTTGAAATAGACATGAAGAAGCCATAAACTCGCTGCGAATAGGTTGATTCTGATCGGTGGCCATGGAGCAGCTTATCTACGATTCCAAATTATAACGTATATTCAAATGACTATAACTTTGTTCAAAATAAACGAATTTCTGATCTGAAAGAAAATTTAGAGGTTTCGCGAAGTGCTCTTTACAATCAGTATAAAAGTTCTGTAAATTGATACGAAATGCTCAATTTAGGTTGATTAACGAGGAAAATTGTTGGTGGGTGCGAGTTTTTGAACTTTTCAATGCTATAGCTCCGTTTAAACACGTCCTGTCGGAAAACATAATATGTCTTCGTAAACTAGAAGATTCGCTCTAACAAATGATTACTAGATCAGCTCAGCACGTTCAGTAATGAAAAAATGCCCACGTCGAGGATTTTCAAAAAAATTAACGAGGAAAATTCACGATGAATGCGAGTTTTTACACTTCTCAGAGCCATAACTTCCTTCAAATTTATCAAATCCCAAAAGTAAATACGTCAGCATAAACTAGAAGACTTGCTCTATTAATTGGTTACTAAAACAGCTTAGTACGTGCAGTATTCAAAAAATGACCACGTCGAGGATTTTTGCCCGCGTACCACCGAAGTGTACTTTTTCTTTGCGGTGAGTTCCTTTTAACAACTACAGCTCCTTTCGGGGTGAACTTGTACAAAAGTGGGCGCAAGTTTGTAATCCATGAGCTTTCGCCTTCACAACAAGTATGAAACTGAATATTTATAGCATTCTCCGATAGCATTTTCCAGCTTTAACGATTATATGCATTCGAATTTAACGCCGAAGACTGCATTTCATGTTGAACAGTGGATCTCTCCCTGCCAATATACACGGAACCTTTCGAAGCCTTTAGTTTTCTCCCTGAACCGATATTTGTCTTTAGGGGGCCGTAGTTGAAGCGTGCGCTACTTTTTGGGCCCGCGCAGGGATGCGCCGTGTGCTTCACATCCCTTCATATCGTGGCTCATTTGTATAAGATAAAATATTTGTCGGGGGTTGCAAGTTTCGAATTCTTCAACCTTGTGTTAATAAACCACTGAAGTAGCGTGAAATTACAACACTGCCTGAACCATGAGACTTCTGTATGAGCGGAATAACATTGCTATTGAAAATAATGGCTCGCACGCTTGCGGCTTGCGCATCGATCACTTCTCGACGTTTGTGTTTTTGTAGCCCTCCGACAGTGGTGATACTACTGCTCTTATCCTACTAACGGGCCGAATACGACCCCCCCCCTGTCAAACTGTTGAGGATTCCTCAACGCACGCTTGACCGTGGTCGTTGTGTCTCATCAGCGACCTCTCCAACCCTTATGATCAGTCTAATTGTCGGGTCTTCGGCTTCCACGAGCGCTTTTCAGACGAAAAAAATGCAACACTGAGGAGGAGCTCGGCCAGCTGACTTTCCACGCCTCAATCCACTTCGGTTCTTCTGAGTAAGGATAATAAAGGATGAAGCACTTGCCGTTGATCAATCCCTTTTCGGGTTGCGGCACGCACTCTACTTCTATTATATTTGTACATTCGGAGTGGCAATTTGAATACCATATGGCCCATACAATGACTTGAGGGGCCAATCGATGTTTAGTTCAGTGTTTCTGTCCTCCCAGACTAGTCTGTAACCAACTAACCGACCCCGGAGGGATGAAAGGCTTGGTTGGTCCGGGCGATGCACAGCCCAGGATTTGATCCCCGGTAAGCGCATGCGTGCGTGGTAAGCGTACCACATGCCACTACACCACTTCCTCCCAATTTTCCGTTCTTTAAGTAAAAATTGAGAAGCTATGAGAGCGCTGTCTCCATGTGTCGCACAGTCCATATATCCGATTTCCATGCCAACTTGTTTTCAAAGCAACAATCTCAGAACGAATTCAGGCGTTAAGCGGTCGGTAACGAAGTTGTAGGTAATGAGTTGACTGGTATTAAAGGAAAAAAAAACAAAGAAATCCGCCGGCGAAGCCTTTAAATAGGTTTCACCTGGTGGACGAGTTGTCTGAACTACTTGCTTCCCCGGATTTCAACCGCATCCGCCCTAATACAGTTAGGGACATATGCATCATATAAAATTAGAAATACAACAATCAAATGAAATAAGCAAGTAAACCCCATGAAAAAGACGCGGCAATGATTGGCAAATGGGCGTTCCCAGAGGTTCTAGCGACCGCCGCTTTCAACGGCGCCTTCCTGGCTTCTTTGTGGCTTCCTAAGGAGAGTTCTTTGGTTAGTGACACTTCCTATGGTCTTAATTAGGGCTAGCGCATCATCTCCACCCCATAGCATGAAATTTTTAGAACCCTGCTGAGACTGTTGCTTCAGATTAATGGAATAGGAAGTGGCGATGAGAAACATTGGACATGATAAATATGACCAGTTTGAGTAGTCGTGAAAATGTTAATTGATTAAATTGATTGTGATTTGTTTTTCCTTTAGTTGCTGATTTCCTTTGCCAAAGAATATTGACAGTTCCAGGTCGTTACTAAAGGATCAGAAGTGTGCAATCGAGAAAATAGCCCACTTTTCTGCGGTATGGTTCGGCAGTTCGGTTTCGAAGCGTATGTGCGAGCAGGGAATAACACTTCTAATATTACACTACTTTTAATTGAAGAACAACAGGTAATCGTGAGATTGAGTTTAATGAATATTTTTTAGGGTATCGGCTTACACAGCCCGGTGTCAGACTTCGCGAAACCAGCGTGTCGCTGCGAATTGTAGAGAACGAGCGATGCTCCAGCGGTTTGGACTATGTATCAGCGACTCAGCATTGTGGGAAAGTGGCGACAGTCCTTCTCGCGCGCACAATGAGGCCGGTGTCAGTCTTAGCAAATCAAGTGATTCGCAAAGTCTGACACAGACCTGATCCTCGTCACTTTCCCATGCTTTCATGCCCTCTCGCCCTCTCATGCCCACGTGAGCTTTGGAAAGTGGCGAGAGTCAACGTGCCATGATGGGGAATCTCGTCACACTCCCACACTGTTGAGCCGCTGAGACGTCATTCGAACCGCTGGTCCATCTATTCTACCTCACATTAGCTGGATTTGCAAGGCCTGACACCGGTCTACCCGGGGATGGGCTCATTGCCCCTATCCTCTGTATTCGCTGCAGATCGGACAAGGATATCATGCATGTAGACCACGCTCTCACGCTGTCGCTAATACCGCGACGCCTGTGGTACGCGTCGCGGCATTAGCGATCACGTGAGAGCGTCGTCTCAACGACTGCTTTAATTCACCATCGTGAGTCTCATGAGTCACCTAATCTCCCATTTCACTATTCTAGTTTGAAAGGGCTTTTCGGGAGCTAGATATCGGGTCTATTACGCTAAGAGGGGGCATTATGGTGTACAGTCTGCTCTACTTCCAGTTTGGCACAAGGAGTCGTTTGAAGTTCTGGTTCATGGTATAATGTATGTGTTCTTGTGTTTTGTGACATAAACGTCTATGAAAAGTAATATTTACCTAGTGAGCAGCTAGGACTAAGTCTAGGAAGGGGGAGGAAGTCCCAGCGGAGAAAATGAAGACTGCTTGCAGAGCCGGGGTTTTCCTTCTATCTAAGGCTGAGTCCTTAACCCCTACGGGAGAATATGCTATCTGTTGTTGAACGCGTTGAGCGCTGCAAACCTCATGGTTTCCCTATTGGAACAGACCCTAGATATCCAATAGCGCCTTTCTTCTGTGGCGTCCAGTAGTCACTTCATGAGTGTTTCGTGCAAAAGTAGGCATTTGGTACGAGGATCTGATGGTCGCGATCAAGCGATCGCTATCACAGCTTGAGAGCATGGCCTGATCAGGCACATGCCAGTGGCTCGTTGAAGACGGCAATCCTCTTGCGCGCGCGGCCGCGACGCGACTATTTCATATAGACCAAAAAGATATTTGACAGATGTCCCATCGCGCGGCAAAATGGCAGAGACGCAGATGAGTCGCCGGACGAGTCGTAGTGTTAGTCGCGATATAAGACCTGATGTAGGCACTCTGTTCAACCTGACGCTGAATCGATACAAAGCGCGCTGCGACTCGCCTGCTGGCCCGTCTGCGTCTGCCATCTAACCGCTTGATGGGCCTCTTGTCGGGTACCCAGGCCAAAAAGCGTCATAACTCTCTGGGGACCATCGCACCTATGTATGGGCTTTCAATGACTTATATATTGAATTTTCAGGGAACCACTAATATATCAACCGCTAACCGCTCCAAACATAGCGATTTCGATTATGAGTCAGCAGTAAGGTATGGCTACAACATTGATTTTATTGATGATTGGAAATTTCTACACTTCATTGAAATTCTTACGTTTTCTACTTCAGCATTAACGACACAGTCGGGGAGAACTCACATCTGGAAGGTGTTGACCTCTTGGACGGCATACTGAAGTCACATCACTTATAGCGTTTATATTGATTTTATTGTTGTAAATAATGCCAGTTGTTTTCATTTATAAAAAATGAAGCTTCCTGGGAGATCGAGGTGTTACTGAAGGGATGCACCCCTCCCCTAAATGTCTCTTGTGTGATTATATGATAAATTTAATATAACCAGCACGCGTTATCGCGCATGCGCAATACCGCCCTGAATTGGACGAGTTTCTTCAGTCTGTTGTATCGCACAGATGGGACGACAGCTTCATCTTCCATGTTTAGCAGTATGAACGGGCAGCCAGAAGAATTTCGGAGGAGCGTCAAGATGGCCCCAAATCACATAATTTTCAAGCTACGCCTTTCTTGAGCAATCCAGACAGAGCGATGACACAGGTGGGTCGAATACTTGAAAAACAAGATTTGAATGTAGGCTTGGAAGTGCAGCATGTCGAGAAGTTGGGAGAATATGTGGTTGGAAAGATAGATGTTTCTTTTTCTATGCTGTCAACAAGTGTGAGTTGAGAGGAAAATAGGGTTGAAAACGCTTTGTGGGGGAGCGGTCAACAGAATCGTCCGGTTGTCACGCCGCCGCGTGCGGCCACTTGCGTGACGTCGCGACGCGGCAATCTTCTGGTGGGCGCGGGATTTTGAAATTGGTGGTTGTGAGGCGTGGATATCGAATTCGAACTCACCTGCTGTGGCTCTTCCATAGAAAATAGCGTAAACGAGTTTGTTTTTGAACTTCATTATCACAACATTGGAGAAGGCGCAAAGAAAAACGGGGATTGGAACTATCCATCATTTATAGAAGCTAACTGTTGAAGGGACGGTCGGGCTTGGCGTCCGTTGATCATTCAAATTCAAACGACGCGCATTGAAACTCGTCCACTGCCCTTGCGACGTCGCGGCTACGAGGTTCGGCATCGCGGAGGCTCGGACGATTCTGTTGACACAACACCACTTCGTGCAATACTAATGGGCGGAGCACGATTATTTGAAGCAACAAATTAGGATAAAATTGGTTAGTTAAGTTGTTTGTTTGATCAATAATGGAATTGCGAATGTCATTTTGATCAAGTTACGTTTTTCATGATGTCTTTGACACAGATGTCCCAAAGACCGAAAATGAAAAAAGAAGCAAAGAAACCATAGATGAAGCCCTCAAATGAGAGCTCCCTTTCTTTAGCCTTGGAATAGGAGGGGAGCCCGTGTCCGGACGAGTTGTCTGAACTTGCT
>KZ345833.1:56591-69279 GCA_002352805.1 Teladorsagia circumcincta | reverse complement strand
AGTACATCTGCGGGTAGCGACGAAGATCACTTCACTAGCAACAAGATCCACCCAAACAGCCAAAGATAAGGCTTTTCTCTTCATTCGAGGTTGTTCAAGGTGAAAATTTCCACAGAACGTCTTTTATTTAAATCTTATCATTTTCACAAAACCGCTGTCTGTTCGGGGTCAACGTCCCAGTTTGTAATTCTTTTTATGACTGAGAAATCCAGCCTTGCTGGACTGTGCTGCACATCAATACACAAAGGTTCCTTCATTTTCTTTCGTGTCATGTGCTCACTGGAATGAATGGAACACCAGTGGCCTTTTCTATGGGAGGGGAAGTCATTTAATCGCGGACATGGATAGCAGACCAAGAAAATTTTGAGACACTACAGGCTATTCTTGCAAAGTTTTGAGCAAGTAACGAATGAGAACGACCCTTAATCACTGTCGGGAGCTTAGCATCAGAATTCTGGACCTCTTCTCTTACATACGAGAACATACGACAAGGTTGAGTGCGATTTCACAATTGGAAGGTTCAGCAACATGAGGACCCCACACCTCTGCTTGGTCCTCTTCAAGAACATGCATGCAGTGAAGAGGAATAATGCAAGGATCAGTAACAAAAGAAAAAGTAAACATAGGTTAGGAAATTGGGTGCAGAAAGTTGATCTACCTCAAGGTGTCCACATACTTTTGATACAAAGAAAAAAACTTCCATCAAAAATAGTTTGCTAAGCTAGAGTGGAACTTTTTGTCCAAAATGTCGTTGTAGGTTATCGACCACGGGGAGTTGAATGGTGAAGGTTCCATGGCAGAAGAAATCTTAGTAGACCCCCGAGAGTCGATTTTAGGGTGTCCACATACTTTTGGTACGCACTGTATACTTGTATGGCGGCTGTACGGTAACGACATTGCCTTTTAGCAATATGTAGATTCACACAAAGCATCGCACCTCAACTGCGAAAGAGTGATCTCGACAGCATGGCGTGCTTTTGACGGGAGGAGAAATCCATCCGAATTTGCTGAGCGTTATTGGAACATCATGTTAAAAGGTAAGAAAATCTTGGCAAGAAAAAGAGCCACAGTCATAGGCGAGAAACCCGTCATATCTAAAGAAGAATGGAGGAACTTGTCTCTGTAGGCAGTGAATCCATTTACCGATTCTATATCCAGGTCCTGCTAAAAGTTCAGCAACTTCAGAAGGGTGTCGACAAAGTATCGGGTGAGCTCAACGTTATTTATCATGCGACTGATTGTTCGGTTGACATATAAGATTTTTTACAATAACTTGAAATTTATTGGAATTTGGTCATACTCGGGAATTTTCGAAGAAATTTTTCTCACTTCCTCCACTCTTGCTCCTATCCAGAATTAATATGCTGATTTTGCAATAAAGGCTCAAAACACATCATAATTTTAATCAAATTGATTCAGTAGATAAAAGTTATGGTCAGAAGAGCATTTGGCCGAATACTTGTGAGCGCCACTGTACATGATTTTTGAAGATCTTCTTCTTGTGTATGATTGTTTTCGATTATTTTGCCGTGAACAAGTTTTGCAATATCCATTATTTCACTGATGTTTTTGCTGCGACGTAACGATGAAGTTGATATCAACTCGATATGTGAGTTGTGGTCGGAACCTTTTACACTTTTTTCTTGTCTAAAAAAAGAACTCAGGAAACTATTGTGTGTCTACGCTTCTGCTACAGGGTTTGTACGTGGAATCTTTATTAAAGCCAACGCTTCAAGTTTCACGTCGTTTTCAAAGGCCTAAACATGGCTAAAGGCTTAAGATTTACTCGCTCTCTCACCAGATGCCTCATTTCTCCTAGCGTTTCTGACGTCATCCCAGCCGGTGGGATAGCGAGCGAATCTTGAGTCTTGGGTCATGTTTAGGTCTGCGAAAACGACGTGAAGATCAAAACGTTGACCAATAATGTTTCCACCTTCAAACCTCGTGTGATTCTGGAGGCAGAAACTCATTGGAAATCAATAAGCACTCATTTCGGTTATTCACTCGTGATTTTTTTTTTGCGAAAATCCAGAACGACTTCAAGATTCCTACGCCAAGGTGAAGCACACCACATTGACGTCTTCTCCATATGCTCCTCAAATTTATTAGATAAGCAAGTTTTTTACGTCAACTAGATCGCAACATACTGCACGACCCGCTGTGTACGACAGCAGGCTGTGCAATTTCTCCATATGGTAAGAATGGGAACAGTGGGGAAGCGGGAACTATTCACCAGCTCAACTTTCATGTTTGTACTAGCACTTATATCGGAGGAACATGAAAGTATTCAATAATGGAATGTTATTGAATAGCTTTCCACGTTAGTCAACACCTAGTCGTAAAATGACAGCCCTTTTGGCAAGCATAACAATAAAGAGCACATGGAGACGACTTCGAAGTAAGGTATTACATCTTGGCGTATAACGCGGAAATTTTATTTGGAAAAGTCCTGGAATCATTTTGAATTTTCGCAAAAAGAACACGAATGAATAATTGGAATGAGCTTATCTATTACCATTGATGCTCCGCCTTTTGTGTTGAGTGAGATTCATAAGATTGGCTACGCGCTTTATGGCAGTCATTAAAGGAGATGACAGCATGAGACTTGAGTGAGGTCTATTTCCACCCTAACATTCCTAACAGGGTGTGAGCCGATGCTTCACAGTACTGATGGGACCCTTAGTTTTTCGTACTGCGTAGTTTTAAGTGTTTCTCAACACCTCGTCTCAAACGCTAGAAGGAGCAGATGCTCTGTTGGGTTGCCCACAATATCAAAAAGCTGCAGGCCTCTGGAGGAGACGAAAGGGCGAAACCTTAGGCTAGGTTCCATCTATCAGAATTGAATAGCTGGCAGAGAAGAATTGAATAGCTCATGTAACGCCGAGGTGCCAAAAAACAACAACATGGAAATGATTAGAAGCTCATGCTTAATTTCAGACCATTGTAAACCTCATATATGACGCAGCATAGCGATTTGCGAATATTTCCAGAATTCACTATTTCGTGATCCAATTTGCTGACTCGAAGGCTCGGTCGGGATCGAATTGGTGTGTTATTTCGTTCAAAACTCAGACAGGAAGTGCAGAAGTCTGAGCAACGTTCATTGGGAGGTGAACCAAAGAGCGCCATAGAAAAAGCTGAGATTTCACCAGTGAGGTTGGTTTTAAATGTATAAAAAAGCTTCAGCCCAGGGGTTTCTCCGAATTATGCGGTCTGGAATACAGAAGAATTCTATTTCCAAGTAATTTGAAGGTGCAATTTGAGATGAAGGGGTAGGCTGTGGTATAACGGAAAGACACAGAGCTGCAAGGAGAGGGGAAACAGCACGTTGTAAGCGAGAGGGCGCAGACGTCGCGTGTGCCGATTGGTAAAGGTGGCAGCACAGCAGCACAAGGTAAAGCCTCAGCGCCATTAGTCGCGACTCTGTCGCGTCTCCTGCGCTTGGATGCTCCTCTCTCCCACTCCAAAAAAGTTTGCTTATTGCCACTCAATCACGATCCGCAACTTCAAGTCCGTTCAGGTTTGCTTCTTCTGCTTCTTCTTCTCAGATTCTTCTGGAAGGCATCATTCCCTCGGTCGACTCGAACGAATCATGATGTTGCACAGACTATTCACGTATTCAGTGCCAACACATGTATGCATAAAAATCATACATATTCGTCTCCGAGACAAATTTGTCGATGCGCATCCTTTTCAGTGACCATGATGGAGTCGAAAAAATTCGCCATTTAGATTTATTTATTTATTAATTCATTTACTTCTTAGTGCGCACTCGTAGCTGCGCTACAATAGGTCATCAGGAAAGCAGTAGTTCACCCACAAGCGGAAAGTTTTCGGACATCAATTATTCGAAATCGTTTGTGCCCAATAGAGCAAGTAGGTAAATGCACTTCAATTTACTTTTGAACACTTTGATGTTTTGCACCATTTGTAATTCTGGCGGTGCTAAGCTTGGGGCTTCCGTAACTGGGCAGGTTTCGCATCACATCGCTATCAAAATTCTATTAGGTTGGAAGGAAAGTTGTGAAACACTCCACAGCCGAAATTTGAAATTTATTTTTTTATTCTTTATCTATCCTAAGTCCTATAACTTATTGACCGTCATAGTCAACAACTATATGCCAACCTTCGGGCAATCGCTTGACGCCACATTTAGAGAAGTTGGGAGAATTATTGTTGAAAAACATTTGGAACCCGGATTTGCGGACTTTTTCGTCGGCGAGCTTTTTTGTTCTCCAGGTGATGAGTGAGCGAACAGGAAAGGTGAAAGACGTGTACGGGTAGGTTCCTCGATTATGACAGATGGGCAACCGTGGTGCAGCCTAGCTCGAGAATCTTCTGGTTTGAGGCCAAAGAACTGCGCCGACGCGCGTTGCAGTGAAGCAGACAGACTTGTTGCTGTATTTTTTAAAGTATTTCTACGTCGTTTCGAGCGGCTAGCATTGGATAGCCCTTGTCATCTTTGATTCTGCAAACAGAACATCACTCATGGATAATGCCGTCAAAAGTCTAAAAATTTGAAAGCATCACCATTTCCCCATAAATCTAAGGTCGAGGCATCTAAACTCCAGTTTTCCCTACTCCAAGCCGCTGCTGCTTCAGCATATTGTTAACGCAGACGGTCCACTTGCCTTCGCTTACGACAACATGCCGCGGCCTATTGTCCCTGCTGTGCGACGAGCAGTACATGTGCAGATGTCCACTGGCCGAAATCGTGCGGTACCCACTCACTCCATTTCCAAGTCTTGTCTAATTCCTAGAGAGCCTAAATGACTGGCTCCTGGAAGCACTCAAGATGCTTTGTCAGTTTATGTGACGATTGCCTAGAATCACCTTCGATTACAGTGGTGACAAGGTCAAGATGGGCAGTAGTCGTGTGCTGCGTCAGAAAGATGATTTTGAGCGCCTCTCGTGGGCAGATCTCTTTAGGCAAAGCTCGCACATTTTGAGTGCTCGGACGGTCTCGCGGGAGAAGTCGATTTTATGTGATTCGAACGCCATTACTGGGAAAGCTGATTTGAGCATCGTACACCGCACGGTCCACTCTTTCTATGTACCACCCATGGAAGATTCCATAGCATTTGTGAGAAATCCAGTAAGAGCGCGAATTGAGTGTTTCAGAACTTTCCTTCCAACCTGAGAGTAAAAGTGTTGGACCTTTTCAATTTTAGCTTGAAGTTTCTTAATGTGAGGGCTCCATATCTGTGAACCACATTCGAGTACGGGATCAACGTACGCTTTGCAGATAATTCGGAACGTGCGAAACACTATTTTCTGGATACTGAGTGATGGGCAGGAAACTGCGTCTGCCGGAACCTTAGTACGCATCCGTGTTTGAAAACCAGCTGACGAAACGAAACACAAAAAGCACTGTTTCTTTGAATAATATTTAGAAACGAGGGTAGTTGAGCGAATCGACAGAGAAAAAACGGAGAAGGGAACACACCTCACACGAGCAACAGAAAATAGAATCAAGCAGTAGGCACGCCTATGGAGCTCTACACTTCAGCCGCACTTACTGATGACGATTGCGTCGCGATTTTCAAAGATTGTGAAGTGGATTCCCTCTTTGAGGAACAGCAATTTTCCTCATTAACAATCATTCACGAATGAGGGTACATTTTGGAAGCGCCTGATTCTCAGGTCCTTAGTTATGGTGGGCTTTTCCAGGCACATTGTTTCTCTTGGAAAAAGCATAACTTTGTACTTCCATGAGCATTTTGAAAACCAATGAGAGCCTCGGAAAGAAGATGAATCCCAACTTCTTACAAGAACTCAAATCAGCTGAAAGCTCTATTGTTTGCGAGATATCTGCGTCGAGGCAATATCGAGGAAGACTTCGATCTACTAGAAAATTGTTCCTCCTACTTCGCTGCAAAGACGCATCTAACAAGAAATAAATCTTCGAAATGCCTATGGAATACGTGTTCATCATGCATCGTTGGGACAATTACGAAACTGTGCACTTGACATCTACTGCTTCCGTTCCGATATGTGCTACCTATATGACCCCACCTGAGTCACTGAAAGCTGTTGCGCACAGTTCCGGCAACACCTTTGCGAGAAATTTTCAGATAACCATTCATCAGGCATTGATGATATCATCCTTTTCATCGACAAGACTACAAAGCGGTGTACATCGTTCTTGAGCAGGAATGTCTAGAACTTGTTCATAGCATGTTGTAAGTAAATGAATGGGAATGGATATCAGAAGATATCAGTTTTGGGAGAGGAATTTCCTCTAACATGTCGTACTGATCAGGCAGACAAGGAGCCATGACTTTTCTGATTCTGGACAATTTTGAAACTATTCTTGCAATAGAGCGATCTGGTTGCTCAAGTTTGGTTATATACGTTCAGAACACAAGAAATTACTTCTGGCTGTGGAAATTGAGTGCATGACACATTCAAGGATTAAGCTGTTTTCAAACATTCAAGCATCTTCTCAAGGGCCTCGACGAGATGAATTTGAGGGTGAAAAAACAAAATAACGCGACACAAAAGTGTATGTGAAAAAAAACTTTATTTACCGAGTTATAACAAAAAAATCAAAAAAGGGCGAAGCGCGTGCATAACATGAATTTTACAAATGCAGTTCTCTTTTAGGAATGTAGCCATTACAACTTTGTGGGCAGAAGCCCCGAATACGATTCATCAGGATTAGAATGAGTGGATTTCGTGTTAGCTATAGAAAGCGGCATTCCCATGCCTGCGACTCAGCAAAGATGAGTGCCTACCGTGAGGTTCTTTTCACATCATCCTGAATTTACGGAAGTCACTGTCACGAAGAATCTTATTGACATTGTTGATTCTAAAGAGATTTTGGAACTCAAAGGCACCGTATACCTCGTTCAGTGTAAAGAATGTGAGGAAAAAATATGTGGAGATAGATATGTCTCCACATATTTTCATATAAAAACTATGTGGATGGATATGCCACAGAAGAGTTGCGTGGATGAACACAGAAGAGTTTCTGCCAATCTCTCCGCTTACTGTTGCAGCCCTTTTTGCAGGCAAGAGGAAGATACGCTTCTCATTTCAACATGAGCGCTCTGCACAGGCATTTGATGCTACCGCTGGAAACGAAAGTGATAGAAATCGCTTCGAAATATACCACATAAAGCCAGAAGGAGTCAAATTTACGGAATGACGCACTACGCAGCAACAACGCGCGTCTGCAAAGAATCTGTCGAGTGTCTATCTTGTGTCGCGTCCTGACTTAGCGCTCGATGGAGGAGCAATGGCACGTGCTCGTGATACCATAGTGATACCTGCCGAGCCCCGAGGGACGGCAACATTTTTGAGTTGCGTAAAAAATAGGTGTTCTTGAAATAGTCGCCGGTAATCTTTGCTGAAATGAAATCTCGGAGTAGCTTTATACGAATCAACATTCATCAGAAATTAATGAAATCAAACAAAAGTTTCTCACCTTGTAGTATAAAGTATGAAGAAATTAACGGAGCAAGAAGAATTAATAAACAGCCCTGCGACCAGATCCACATCTGACCTCTGTAAGTTCAGTTGAAGAGCTTGAACCATTGAACCAAAGAAAGTGGTGCTCAAGGAGCCGAAGACAACTGCAAGACTGATGGCGATAAGTGATCGGTAAATATTCTTCATGGTGTCGTAATCTGTGAGCAATGAACGTAAGGCAGCATCGTTATAAGTACCAAAATTACAGAATATTTCAATAATGTAGAAGTGGCTACATAAAAGAGTTCATGTAAAACGTCGAGGATGGATCATCGGTTTCAGCTGAGCGCTCACCATCCAGTATCTCTTTTCGCGTTCGGAAACCATCACGCTTCGTATGTTACAACCGGTTCTTAGCTGAGTGAATAATACTGTTTGCTTCTTCCCATGTAGGGTTTATGAATATTCGACGATCATTTCACCAAAAAGGCCGAGTAGATAGAACGCGATGTTTTTATTCTGCTTTATTCGGTGCGTATCGATTCATCACTTGTTGTCACCGGGCAGAACGCAAAGTTGAAGTACTAGTAATGTAGCGAGAAATGTGCCATTACGTCGACGAGTGTCTGCCTTCACGCTCGAGCTTGAGCGCAAGACCTTCTTTCAGGCCTCTCCTTGGAAATTCTCAAGAGTGGTCTAGACTGAATGTTTAATTGTGGTGGTCTGCCCTTTGAAAGTACAGCCTGTCTTGTCTCCCCTCTGTCAATCTGATTCGCTGAAAGTTAAGCTCATGGGCTGCCACTCTTTGACCGAAAGCGTCGCCGCGGCGCTTGAGCATAAGCATGGCACTTGCCTAATTACAAGTACACGAAGTAGTAGCTCCGAAAACAGTAAATAGGGAAATATGAATACTCACTGATTTGGACTTTCTTCAGAACGACGATGAACACTACATAACAGATTACAATCAACACATCAATCACTGCAATAGACCCCATACACAAGGTGTATATGTTGCCGGTCAAAGGAGCCGTTATGACGCAGAATACTCTCCTGAATACTTCATTATGCAAGCTTGTTCCTTCCTTCTCACATAGAGGAATTGGATAATTAAAGCATGTCGCCTCACAATTTATGGATCACCTCGCTGTTTCAAGCTACTTTCATTCCGTTTCAATTGACAAATGTAGCGTAGTATGAACCACAAACATTCATTTGATATCCAACGAATCGGCTGCTTAGAAAGAGATATTTGAAGTCATTTTTTTGCAAAGTCAACTAACATAGGAAGGTGCAGACCCGAAGATCAACCTGATTGCCATAGAAAACTCTCTCTACTCTAATTAGGAACAATATCAGTAATTCATTGATGGGAGGTTTAGGTTTTATAGAGCGGAGCATAAGTATGGTAAACTTTAAGAAGCACTGCTATTCAACTACGAGAAGGGCCCTCGAAGGTATTACACGATTCGGCATAGCCTCTTACACATTATCCTATATCTTCATGATTTCAGTATCTTTATTTGGTGAATGATTCCACGCCACCCGTACCAATGGGATTTAAGCTTGGTGCGCCACCAGTTACAGCAGAGCTCCTTCCAAGATTTGCTGTAACTGAAGAAGTATTGTCAGCGACCGGTTTTGTAACGAAATACACTTAATGGTCTTTCTTGAGAGATCGTCGCCCACAATGAGCGGAGCATAAAGTACGTAGCGGTTCTTACAAGTCCTCATAATTCGATTCCGAGGAGCATTGGAAAGAGGGAAAATGGGTAGAGATCAGAGAAGGAGAGGAGGTTAAATGTTAATCTCGGGCGTGGCCAGCTCAAAAGTGGGGGAAGGGTTGCTACCCAGCTTCAACTCGGTTTTAAGAGGTCTCTGAGACCCTGAGAAAAGTGTAGAGCGGTCGGCGATAGAAATAAGTTCAATTGTTGTTAGAGGACGTGACATGCCCCGGAGTGGTTGGAGTTATCCACTAAATATTATAACTCGGTTTCGATAAGTCATGAACATTAGGGAAAAGATGGGTAGAGATCAAGATCAAGGTCGACCTTTGGTGGGCGGAGCATACACCAAGAAGAGCGGAGTTATCCACGAAATTTGATGAATCGGTTCCCAGAAGTCTTTGAGTCTGAGAAAAAAGCGGATAGAGGTTGGCGAAGTGGAATAGAACGATTGCTCTTGGTAGGCGGAGCTCGCATCAAAGTGGGCAAGGCTTGCTGCAGAACTTCATAATTCGGCCTACTAGACCTACCGGAGATCAGGAAAAGCGAATATTAGCTGTCAGTGAGGAAAGCTCAGAGGCCATCGGAGGATGGAGCATGGGGCAAGCGGATACAATCGAGCTTGAAACTCGGATATTCGCAGTGTACCGGGCCAAGCTTAGAAGTCACGCCGCATCATTCCATATCACCGCAGAATTGTGCTGTGCTCGCAACGCGTGTGGCGTGTGAGATAAAAGTGTGAAGGCTGTCATGCGGGTCAATTCAGTAATACCTTTTGAATCTGCCAACATCAGGAGTAGCCATATTCTGCATGAATTTTAATAATAATTGTTGGATACGTTCAAACTATGCTGTAGTTGATCCTGTTGCAACCTTTCGATTCGAGCAATATCACATTTATTCTGTCTCCCTACTTATGCCACACCATGTTATGCAATTTAGAAGTGCTTCCTGTTCAAAACGTTCCAGTCCTTTCTAGCCCCCCTCAGCTTCACAACTGTGGGCCTGAGCCCATTTCAAAAATATACTCGTCTCCTCGTTATTGTCACGACCAAGCTGGCAGACAGCGCCTGTAACATCATCGCTATAAGGTCTCATCGCGCAGCCATTCTCGTGTTTCAGCGGCGATTCAATAGGCTGACGTCATCTTCTGCTGAAAAGCGATCAGATATAAAACGGCCAAGTCCCTTAAGATCCCTCCACCGACGCATCATAGAAGGCATTTAATGAAATTCGCAGGATAGTAATTATGTGATTCATTTCATGCGAGACGAAGCCGTGTTCGAATGAGTCATAAGACCGTGCGTGGGGTGAATTCTTGGATTGGCAGGCATCCCAGCATACTGAGTGAAGCGGCTAATTATAAAAAGCGATGAACTCATGAATTGGCCAGCCACACAGAGCTGTAAACGTGGAAGCCAAATTGAGAGACACCAGACAAAATTTCAAGATTCACCCTAGAAATTAATAAATGTAATTAGGAGCTCAAATAATCAAAAATAAATTTCTCCAAAAATGTCATTGAAGGCTCATTTATATAGATTTATTGGCGAGCTTTGAGTATAACAGCTTCGTCAGGCCATAAAAATACAATCAAGTACACAAATACATTTCAAAAATTTCTTAAAAGCATAAGCTCAAGAAATCACTAACGAACCAGTCTGGTGAGAAAAGTCGCTGAATTCTGCAATATAACATCGACAAAGGTACAACTGTTAAGAACACAAGGCGAACAACAACGGAAGAACAGTTCACCCCAAAACCACTGCCACGCAACTAAAAGTCACTAAAAATGGGATGCGCGTGACTATCGCAAGAATCCTTTATCGCCACCGCTAAGATATTAGTCTCAGTGCCTCCATGATCTCATCCCTGTTGTTCATTTCGGGGGATAAGCGCTTAATAGCAAGCGCTTCGAGCAGTTTCCTCTCTAATGGGGCATCCTTGGAGCGATGTAATATAGCAACTTTTAGTTTGGGCGGTGCTTCTTGACGGTGATAAGCTACTCGATGCCGCGAGAACGCACTTCTTGGGTAAGAAGATGGATTGCGTAACGTTCGTGTATGTTCGTCCATCCGTTTGTGTAGCGGGCGTATCGTTTCACCAACGTACTTCTGCCCGCATCCTTGACCAGATATACTGTACCGCGTAGTCGACAAATTTTATAATCGACGCAATACGTACAATTATTACGGCCAGATTTGTCTTCATAAATTCTTGATGACGTCAGCAAGCTTTTCAAGTTCGCAGGGTCTAAATATCAATTTGTCTGGAAGACCGGACGACTTGATGACATGGTTCACCTTCTTTGCTATTCTTTCATTGACGTACGGTAAATCCAGCGGTGTTCCTCCTGAAGCAAAGAAAGGACGCCATGTCCTTGGTTGTTCCGTCGTATAACCATTTTCTTCCAAAATCCTTGCAGTAATTCGATCCACCTCTTCTGATTCTCTAGCACAAGTCCTTGTCTTTATCGTAATAAGGTTCCTTATCACGTAGGCTTTCATATACAGTGGGTGTGCACTTCGAGAATGCAGAAGGATATTTTTGACATCGGCTTCTTATACCACTCATATTCCTTCGTGCCATGGGAAATCCGAACTTTTGTGTTCAGAAACTGAAGGTAGCCGCACTCATCGGGGCCCTTCACGGTGAAACGTATGTTCGGGTCACAAGAGTTCAACTTTTGAAGCATCGTGTGCGTCTCTTCAACTGTGGAACCGATAACGAATACATCGTCTATGTAGCGTTTATAAAATACAATCCCTTCGGTCAGGGATCTTCTTTCGATACGATCCAAATAGACGATTGCCAGTAGCGGCGATATCCTCAATCCCATGGCAAGACCTCTTTTCTGTGGATAGACTATTCCATCGAACTGGAGATATTACACTTCAGGGTAGCTAACGAGAGCTGCCGTAGATCTTCCTCCATCGATCCGAATGAATGTACTTCTCGTAGATGTCGTCGTAGAAGCTCTATCACAGAAATTACGGCCTCATTATTGTCCACATTCGTGTATAAAGACACCGCGTCGAAGCTTGCGTAAAACGCGTCATCAGGGACTTCGCAGCGATTCAAGGCTGATATGAACTCTCCTACGTTGACCAAATGAGCCGCTACGTAACGAAGTAGCGGTGATAGGAGCTTTGTGAGGACCAACTGACTCTATCCGATGGCCCACCGCATGAAGATATTATCGGTCTGGTCTTAATCAAGCTCTCATTGATGTGACACAAATCGTCGTCCTCAGAAAACTTGTGCGTTTTTACCAATGCGTAATACGTTGGCACAGTCGGATGTCAGAAGTTAGCGTTGAATCGTCTCCACATCCATAATATTTCCTAGAATTTGCGCTGTGATGCTTCGAAGTTTATTTGACACCTTCTCGAACTCCCGAAACGATGACATTTCGTACGTGCTGTTGTCAGAGAGTCATCGACGTCCAAGACTTTTGTCCATTTCTTGAGTGATGACAACAAAATCAGCGCCTTTGCCACTCACACTGTACCTGCCCGAACGATGGCCCAAGGTTGAGCAAAGCTTCCAAT
>KZ345833.1:22338-33799 GCA_002352805.1 Teladorsagia circumcincta | reverse complement strand
AACGAAGCAGTCCGTATTCATCGCTGCATGCGCGTGCCTCCACAGAGCATGAAGCTGCTCCCCTTTCACGGTTTGTGCTTCAGCCAGTCCGCGGTGGGACTCACCCGTCCCAGCGGTACAAGCCTACAATCCTCTGTGAACCCATCCACGCTAGTCGTATCTCGCAAAGCTCAGCCTGTTCCCTGCTCATCGGTAGCACATTTTCTGTTTGCTACGCCTGACGGCTATCTGAAGTTCGATCCCATATCTGGTTATACTGGCTCTCTTCCATCTTTCATGGTACGTGACGTCGGCTTACCTGACAGCGTGAATGCTCCAGCTCTCTCTCTTCCTTTAACTATTTTTCATAATTTGGTCTAGATCAGTCTCAGCGAGCTCACTTAAGTTCATCGATGGCAAGAGCCATGGTCCACCGTTAGTCACGATCGGTTGTTTAGCTCAAACCTTCTACTTCAACCAAGGAAACAAGAATTGCAAAAAGTTGAATCTGAAAAAAGTTATAACCTTTCAAAGTCAAAAAACCCAGTCCTGAAAAAAAAACGGTCCAACGGGGCGATTTTTTGAAGAAAAGAGACTTTGCAGAAGCTGAAGTACATTTTAGGAAGAAAACAATCCCTACTTTCAGAATTTTCGTACCGCTTCTCTCACTTTCATGAGTTAAGGAAATTACATCTTTTAAACTAAGAAGTGCGCATTTCTGTGAAATTTTTGTTTTTCTATCCCATTACTAACACAGATTTGAAGACACCGCACAAAAGTGGTAGTTTCTTCGAACTAGCATCCCCTGGATTAGGAATCGCCTTAGTGTTCTGAAAAATATTGAGGGTGAACAGAAAAACACTCGATTGAAAATTAGTAGTCCACCTCGATCTGTCCGGCGCTGGGCTGAGTGGAAGTCGCGCGCGCCAATGCGAACTTGATGCTACCGCGCTCGGTCTGATGTAGAGCTGGATATAGTTGTACGAAGCAGTAGGCAAATATACACAAATATCAAGTGTAAGTGCATGATAAGTGTTGGGGAGAGGGCGAGACTCGCTTAAAGGAGGGATCGTAATTTTTTCGAAATCGGTCCGACGTGACGGTTGACCCTGCATCCAACCCGGCTCGCTTTGGGGCGCGCAGCGTTATGGCGGTTCTGGTTGAGGCACCGGCGGCTCCCAAGGCGCCTTTGGTCACCACGTTCAGAGCTCTCCATGCGCTAAATGCGCTTCCCAATATAGTAGCGTACAACGGGGCGCTTACTAGCGGTGCAGACCCAGCATCGCGCCAGCTGCTGTTAAAGTTTATGCACTTCACCACACCGGACGTGCCCTTCCTTCTACAGACGCCTTCTACTCGGCGTGGAGGGCCCATCCGTAAAAGCGGCGAGTTACTCGCATTACAACGTCGGTGGGGGTGCTGCGTGTGTCAGCCTTATAGAGCGCCTAGTACTGGCCAAGCATTTGCAGCCGGCACGAATATGCGTTATTTCCTTTTACAGGGAGCGGTTGCGACATCTGAAGGACCGCTTGAACCAACTTGGAGTGGAATTGACAACAATGGACTCCGTGCGAGGCAGAGAGAAGGAGGTAGTTATTCTTTTGACTTCTCGTACCGATTTTTCATCGGTTTCGGGAGACTTCCTGGACGATTACAAAAGGATAGACGTGGCGCACACCCGCTGCCGGCATGGCCAGTTCGTCCTAGGACACGCTGCTTCGCTCAACACCTTGCCGTTCCGGAGCCGCGTCGTCGAATAGGCAATCTCACTCGGCGCTGTTGTGCCTTTCGCTGAATTGGGTCGGTATTCCCAAGAAAAATCCCCGCACCGAAGTAAACTCTATCTTTTATTCTTGAAGTCCGGGACGGACTTGGTGTAAATTGGGGAGGTGTAAGCATAGCGGTCGCTAATGTTCAGATAGTCCTTTCTTTTGTGAGCTGACTCATGACTTTCAGGGCGGAGACCAGCGACGCCATCGACTCGGGGAGACGTCTGGCAGCAGCAGCCAAGGATCATGACCTCTTCCTGTTCCTCTTCTCACCTATTCAAGAGCGACGCCCTCTGCACAAGCTGCATCAAGATCTGATCGTTCTTTCACCTTCTCATATGTGCTTTTGTGACTTCTATTGCTTCTCGTGCCTTGCAATATGTTCTCGGGTTTAGTACGTACTCATTCGTTATTGCGAATTCTATGGGTGTCTTAAGGATAAAACTTATAAATTGAACTTTGAAGGCAGATGAACGATTTGGCAGCTCTCATTTTGTACGCTCGCTTACTTTTTATTGATGAACGTTCCAAAAATCGTCATCTTCAGGAAATTAAACCTGTTCAAAGTCTGATTCCGTAGCTCGCCCGGTAACGCGCTCATTCTTGCTAACGAGGAATGCTCAATTGGTCAGTCCAGCCATTCGTGGTAAGGTGCAGTTCGCTGTTCTCGTCTTGCGACGCTGAGCTCAAATCCGTTTTCGGTATCTGCTGAACGATTCTTTGAATGAAGTTACGAGAGATTTTTCTCGCAGTGACGCCCTATACAGAGCGTTTCAAAGTATGTGGACATCCCAAATTGCACATTTAAAAGGTAACTAAGAGGCCTCATGCTACAAAACCGTCCTCAATCGATTCCTCGTAGTCGACAACCCATCTATATAAATCATTCATTTACCTTATCAGTGTGCAATCTGAGGTGTCCGCATACTTTTGAAACACACTGTATAGGGCGCCACTGTAAAAAAAACCCTCGTAACTCCTTTCAGAGAACCGTTCCGCAGATACCGAAAACGGATTCGAACTCAGCGTCGCATGGCGAGTATAGCAGGCTACACCTCATCACAAATGGGCGGACTGACCAAATGAGCATTCCTCGTAAGTTTTCAGAAGTTCGACCAATCTGTGGGTCCACCAGTTTCCAGCCAGCGGCCTCCTCGTGCTTGTGAGCAAATAAAATAAAACATCATAGACCGTAAGCGTCCTACGATTCTTATTCGGTGATCCCACAGTCCACATAAAGGAATGAAAGGTAAGAATCCATTGGTGGTGGCCATGCATTCGTTTGATTGTTTAGGCTTTTATGCGGATACAACGTAAACTCTATCGCATTTTCTTCCCGATATCACTTCACACTAAATGTACCGTTTGATGTTTCTATATGTGTGTTCAAACAAGGTAGCCATCCATTGTGTCGGGCTTCTATCTTGACTGTTTATGTTCTGTTATTGTTGGTTTAGTATGCTGAATAATTCATCCATTTCAAATTGTTTTGAAGTAATTACGCAGTAGTCATCAATATATCAGCAGTATATAAAGGGTATGCGTGCTGTTCTATTCTACCCATAAAGCAGATAGATAAGACCGGTCCTAGACGCTGCCCCATTACAAGCTCCAGGTCTGATGAGAAGTACTGTCCACACCACTCGAAAACATCACAATTTAGGCATTCGGGCCATACTGTGCACTGTGCTCAAGCCGAACGTTGTAAATCCTGCACCACGTTCATCTAGCATTCCAGGGAGCGCTTGCAAACCCCATCAATGTTCACGCAAGCGGAGCTACATCGGATGACTCTGCCGCGCAATCTTCTTGAAATCCACAAGAACAAACCAAGAAAATCTTTGTGTTCATTGAGTGTGAGGGGACATATCGCATGAGCTCACCAACAGTTAATCAAGAAACTACGAAATGGGGTTTGCCAGCCCACTCGCGCAGCTAAACATTTCATAGCCTGGTTAAAACTCACAAGCTGTCGGACGGAGGTGAGCACAGATATTGCTAAAGCAAAAAGGATAAAGCATCCGCCATTGATCAATCCCGTTCTGGGATCTACTTCCATTTGTACATTCGCAGTGGAGTTTGAGCGCGATGTGGCCTATACAATGACTTGCGGGGGCCAGCCGATGTACAAGTCATTGTTTTATCCTCCCAGACAAGTCTGGCACCAATTAACCGACCCCGTAGGTATGGAAGGCTTGGTTGCCCCGGGCGACCCAGGATTTGATCCCTGGGCCACTCGCATGGTAAGCGTGCCACTTACCACTACACCACTTCCGCCCTCCACAGATATTGCTAGCGATACAAGATGCGACCTGTCATCAGCTTGGGAGACTAACAGACCGCATTCCATGATTTCTCACTGATTGTTAATCAACTCATCCGATGTGTACCGAGCGAGCATAGCCGCTGTGGGAAAGACATGAACCGTACCACACGTCATTCTCTCAGCATACACACCTTAGCCCTCCCCCGCTAACTTTTATCTTGCCGACTTTTCTGTTTTCGAATGGATTTTGAAATGCTATCTTTTTCATTCGTGAAAGACAGACCAAAGAAAGCATAGCTAAATAAATCTATTACACATTAGACAAAGGCTCAATAGCGAAATTCGGAACTTGATGGAGCTGCGGACCGCCGTGACGCGAAGCTGGGACCAGGCACTGTTGAACGTGACTGTGGCAGTACCGTCATTCTTGAGCCTTGCACGGCCATGACGCATTTAATACGAGTGCAGATTAGATATTGTTGAAACACTAGTCGGTAGTCTTGGCTGAAGAATATCATTCAATTAGCTTACATTATAAAATGTTCTTCAATGCCAATTGAAAAGATTTTTCGCATCTTTGTATGGTAGCAATTTTTTCATCACAAACAGCCTACAAAACATGCGTTCAGACTATATTAACTCTTACCTAAAAGCGTAGAGGATGAAGAAATTAATGGAACATGAAGTGTTTATGAATAGTCCTGATACCAGATCCACGTCTGCTCTGTTTATCTTAAGCTCAAGAATTTCAGCAAATGAGCTGATGAATGTCGTGCTGAATGAGCCGAAGACAACCGCACCACTGATAGCAATTAGCGATCGATAAACGTTTTTCATGGCATCATTACCTGTAAAGGCGCACGTAGAACAATGCCTGAGGAGTCAGGTGAAATGGTGGAGTGAAATGACCTATCGAAGTATCCTTTTCTGAGTTGCCATCACTATCGTAGCTACTATTCTAAAGAAAACCCATAGCAGTTCACATTTGTGAATTGACTGTTAGCAAGTTTTGTTATTATGTAACGGACGACGGGGGTTTTTTCGCGAGCTGCACCATGTGGCGCAAGCCGGCGCAGAAGGTTGGAATGTGCAGGCTCACGCGGAAAGGGGGGAGGGGTTGAGACGGGACTGAACTACATTTTCGTATCTGGCCATTCGAATAAAGAGATTTCCACTGACGACAACGCCGTAACTTGCCTTTCCGCTCTAAATCTAAGGTGGAAAGGATGCTAAAAAGTGCAGGGCGTCTTCGAGCACTGTGAAAGAGCAATCCCAAGCAAAGGAGGTGGCTATTTTCAGAGGAAGGGATTTCGGAACGTCTGTACCATGGGTAAGCCACTCATCAAAGAAGTCGGAAGATGAAGACAAAGGGTACACGAAATTTATTGTAAACTTGTTGAAAATCCAGCCGTCCACGTCCTGGGAATACATTTCGTTCCTCATTGCAAGAGTGTGCATACGTATATTTAAATTATTAGAAATATTACAAAAAACAAAAAAAGAATTGTGCGCGACAATGTGGCGCACGTCGTCTGCTGATAGTTAAGTAGTCATTTTCTGCTTGTTATGCTTATTTGAGTGTTACCCTATTGACGACAACGCGCTTTCTGAAATTTTGGCAGTGCGGAATGGGCGCGATTTTGCTTGAGCCGCCGACTCGCCTCACTTTTGTGAATTCCGAGTAGCAAATATGCAACACATGAATGACAGGGAGGAATTGCAACCTGTTCTACCGTGAAAATTATTCGGGTGTATAGTGCAGAATTCCGATTAGAATGAAGTATAATAGCAGAAGAAAAAACAAATCTCGCTTGCTTACGCTGTGGAGTATTTTTGACCTGCCATGCTAGTGAGAACATATATTTTGCAATCCATGTTGGTTGTTATTCTTCTACTCTCTGTTTAATTCAAGTGCTATGAGAATGAAACGACGAGGACTGGAACAAAATTAGAACTCTGCACCCCTTGGACATTGAGAGTGGAGAGAACTTGCTAAATTGGAGCGTAATTCAGCTAATAGGTTGATCCATGAGTCTTGCAACGAACTGGATTATTTTGACTTCAAGATTTTTATTATTTTGTTCCATTCATCCAGAACAATAGGCACCGTCAATATCTCTAACTTACTGTCAACGCAGTAGAGGACGTACGACGCATTTCTTGTAGAACTTCGTTGAATCGGATTCAAGAGAGACTGGATGTCGGTTTTGATATCATGGTGGTTGAAATGAGTTTTTATCTTTAAAAAGGGGTATCGATAGAGGGGCAGGTAAGCTTTCATTAGCAGATGTTAGGGGCTACAGGGAGGATATAAAAAAGCACTCCGTCAAAGCGTTCTAAAATGTTCCTAAATTTGCCAAGCAATAGGTGTCATAAAGAAGTAGTACTTAGTCTTGTTTTTCTTTCCTATCAGGAACGTTGCAGAACAGCTTTTGATGGTTGATTTCCGCGTTGCGTGTGACATCTGCACATACAGGTTTCCATCGCTCAACTCATCTCGTATTCCAACAAAACTCCGAGAAGGGCCGAGTCGAACCATCCTAAACTTCAGCAGTCGGAACTCGGAGTCAGACTTCTGCCGCTTGTAAACCGGTTGCCGCATGCACCCACTCCACATCGCTGGTAGATATGATGAATAGACAACCAAAGGAATCGTAGTAAGACAACGTGAACGTGACGATGAACGATCGTGCTTAGAGCTAATTCGGGTTCAATGCATATGGGATTCAAACTATATATTTCCGAATCTTTACAAGTTTTTGGAGGTGTCTCAGTAATGTCAGCTTGGCGTATCACAATAGCTCTGAAAATGATTCATAGTCTATCTGGATCCCTTCTCATTAGCGCTATGTAGAGTACTGTGATTGCCAGTGAAGGGGTGGTTGGCGTGTGGAACATCTCCGGATAAAAAAGTCAACGCCAAGCAGAGTGAAGCGCCGATTCACCGAGAATTCAGGGAGCGTGTTCTCGCCCTTCTTCTAATTAATCCTTAGTGTACCCTGACTCGCGGAAGGTCCAAAGCGATCCACGTGAAAATGAAGGGCACGAAGTGTTGTTCGCAAAATCGATGAAGTGAGGCAATGAGCTGGTCGGTTGGCTGAATTTGCAAAAGTGGAAACTACCTCAACAAACACGTTGCGGAATTTTTGGACATCTTCTAGGAACAATAGGAACGTTTTCCCGGAGTCAAGCCCCGGGCTCAAGCGGGACGTCGAGGAAATTTTTCCTCAGCGGCCGTACTCCAAGAAAGTCCAAACAAGCCGAGTATGACAAATCTGCTTATCCCTCAAAAATCATGATGAGCGCGAGTTTTTACAGTTTTTAGAGCCCTAACTCCGTTCAAACTCGTCCAATCGGAAAACATAATATTTCATCATAAACTGAAAAAATTGCTCTGTTCAGTTTCAAGTGAAACTGCCCAATACATTCAGTATATGGTAAATGGTAACGTTGAGGGTTTTTTGCAAAATTAATAAGGGAATTTCATGATGAGTGCAAGTTTGTCACACTTTTCGAAGCCATAACTCTGTTCAAGCTCGCCAAGTTCGGATAACTTTATGTGTCATCATGAACTAGAAGATTTGCTGTATTCAATGCTTGCTAGGTCTGCTCAATGCGCTCAGTATTTAGAGAATGGCCACGTTAACGATTTTTGCTCGTGTATCGTCGAAAGGTACCTGTTTGCCGCATCGACCTTCTTTGCACGGCTGTAGCTCCTTTCAGGGACCTTTATGAGCAAAAGCGGGAGCAGATTCGAATCCGCTGCTGCTGATGCTTTTCATTTTCCATTCAGTGTAAAATCGTTCGGCGAATCTCATCTTTAACGATTACATGCTAGTGAATTTGACGCTAAAGAAAGCATTTCTTGTTGAAAAGTGGATTTTTCCCCGCCACTTCACACGAAAGCTTCCGGGAACCTCTTGCTTTTTTTCTGAATCGATATTTTTCCTCACAGAGAAGTAGATGGAGCGCGCGCAACTGATTAGGCTCACTCAGGGACGCGCCGTATGCTACACATCCCTTCATATTCATGACATACCCCCTCGCGTTGTTGTCAACTTGGTAAGAGAAAACAGAGGCACTCCAGCTAAATTCCACCGCTCGTGTTCCGCTTAAAAAGTAGAAGGTAAAAAAGAATGTAAAAACTAGAACCTCGGCATTATTGTGATTATGATGTTGTTCGTCTGCCACCGAGGATCTTAGGTGAAACTTTTATTAGTGGATTAACGTTCCGACGAAATCGTCCTTCTGCGAGGCTTGAACATGTTTCATGGTTTTAGATATGTCCTATGAGCCGCCAAACGCTTTCCGACGAAACGTTTGAGAGGACAAGCGAAAACGCTCAACGAGCGAAAGATACTCACTCAGTCCACCACCGCAAGAGTAGAACAGCGCCACTCCCGGTCAGTTATGGTTGGTAATTCAGACTTACTGTGCAGTCTTTGTATAAAGTCTAAACCATACAAGTTCTGAGATTTACGTGCAGAATCCCAGAATGAATAGTCTGTAATGAGTGTCTATCCTCAATCTTATATGTTGTTTGCGCAATATTTTGAGCTCCTGATGTGAACACTGAGACGTGCAAGTCTAAAGTTTAGCATATGCCTACATCAACTGCACATTAAGTCTCAGTTAGAACACTAACCAAAACTAACCTGAAGTGGCGCTGTTTTACTCGTGTTGGACTGGGTGACTTTATTTCCCTCGCTCAGAGTTACCGCTTATTCCCCTAACGTTCCGTCACAAATGCTACGGAGACGAGGCGTTTGGCGATTTGAAGGGCATCTTAAGCCTTGAGCCATGTTGAAACCTTTGAGAAAGACGATCCCGTTGATACGTCAGGCCACAAAGAAAAGTTCCACCCAACAACCTCAGTGTACGATCTCCTGCGAAAGAGGATTCACGCGATACCCTTTAACTCTCCGCATCCACAGTGTGCGGAATGGGTGGCACTTTTGAATGCAGGCAGGTAAGGCAATGGTATGGCTGCTTGCATGCCCGATTAAATCCTTTGCCTAAGTTTTTCAAGGTCTAGAACTTCTAATGGTAAGCAGAATCAGACGTGCGTTGAAGGATCTTCAAAGAATTGGGTCGTATACGATGCACTGAGAAGGGTGAAGGAGAGACGTCAGTGGCGGGATCACCAACAATCAGATTGCGGTAATCTTTTCAGGGATAGCTGGAAACCGCGAACCATAGTCCAAGTCGGTGGAGATAATTCCAAACAATCTTCTCAGTTTTCCGCAAAACATCTCCTCCGAAAGTGGGGAATGTCACGTAGGCCTACTAAAACTGCTGGAAACTGTTCAAAGATTGTCATTTAAAATGGAAGAATGGGATTATTAGCGCAGATACAACACGTTCAGCCAATTAGCGCCCTAGAGCGGAGTGAAGACCGTGAAATTGGATTCATTCGATCTCACAATATGGTGGATAGGTTGTGTACGTGGCGTATTCTGAGGCAAGTGTTGGAACCCATCTTTCTGTGGATGATCAGGGTGCATAGGAGAGTTACATGCGCTCACGAACAAAGTGTATTTATTACTTCTCGGGATGGAGGTCGAGTGCACGGCGCAATCCTATATGAAGTTCTTTGGCAACATGAAAATAGCATCTTGTAGATCTCGAGCAGAGCTATCAAATGGTATAACCTCCAGGTCGAGCGAACCATTTTTTTAAGAGTCATGCTGAGGCGACGGTTTGCCGCCGTCGCAAACCGTCGATTGAACAAAAACTGGTAGCAGTACTGTATGGTCATCTGAATACATGTTCATTTTCAACGCTCACAAGATGAGCTGCTCCAACGTTAACCCATGCATTGCAAGAGCTATCATATTTCTTCACAGGACGTCTGCTCGCACAGAGGAGTTGTGCATGACGAATTCGCTCCTGAGCAGGTCGTATCTTGAAGTCTCCCTTGACGCCTCGCTTGACTCTACTCCAACAGCCTGTGCCAGATTTTACCGAAAGCACAAATGCACCAAAATAAACAACAAATGGCAACAGTGAAGTAGATTGCTTCGCCAGCATTTATTGCTATCTCGTTCGTGCAAGAAATGTGGCTGCATTAGCATATGCGCCAAATTAAACAAAGGATAATTGAATAATGATAATCAGACGATCGAAGCGAGTGAAAGCAAACGGAAAGCAGGGGACATCCCTTGGAACGCGGAACAGTTCACTCGCTATCGCGCAAGGATCGCGCGGCCAGCTGCGCGATCTCCACGGCTGGCAAGTGGGCGTTACCGAATATTGTCTGTAACGTTCACTTCGAAGCGTTCACGTCCAGCTGCTTCCCAATGTGAGTTTTCTTCAGTGACAATCCTATATCCTTGGCTAGAGCTAGTGCATCATCTCCACTCATTGATATAGAGTTTGTGAACCCTGCTGTTACTGCTGATTAAAAAACATGATTCGAATACAGAGACACTTAAAGCTCTTCTGCAGCTGTTCCCAGCACTTATGGCTGGAAGTGCTGGGATCAGCTGCAGAAGACACGCCGCCTTCCTACATCAAAACGCGTCACTTAGACGCTAGGCTCCAACTGGCAGAAGCCAGCTGGGCCATCCCACTTCGGAAGCCTACGGGCGATGTCAGACTTTGCGAATCGAGCGATTCGCTAGCGATTCGCTGGATACGAGCAATTGCCAGCGAATTGAACTTTGCACCAGCGAGTCGAACTTCATACCAGCAAGTCGAACTATGTACCAGCGGGTCGAACTAAGTGCCAACGACTCAATAGTGGCGGGACCCAACGTTCAAAGGAAGCCCTGCCAATGTCAAACTGTGTTCACTTGGCGGGACCCACCGTTCAAAGGAAGCCCCGCCAATTCCAAACTGCGTTAACTGTTCAATAACGCTGTTTGAAATTGGCAGGGCTTCCTTCAAATATTTGGCGCCGCCACTGCTGAGTCGTTGGTACATAGATCGACTCGCTGGTACATAGTTGGACTCGCTGGTGCAAAGTTTGATTAGCTGGTGCAACCTTCGATTTGCTGGCACAACGCTCGTATCCAGCGATTCGCTAGCGAATCGCTCGATTTGCAGAGTCTGACGTCGCCCTAACAACTGTTCCCTGTTGGAACACCTTCCACAGTATACGCCAGCTCCCAGAGGATGTATAGCAGCACTGTTGCTTGCAGTCGACTGAGAGGAAAATCCGAAAAAGTCGTTTTCTGGTAGATGGTGCTGGGGGGACAAGATGGGTCGGCCAGTCTTCAAGTTCTTGGGAAGAGTCCAATCTCTTTGTGAGATTACTTTTGTGACTCTGCCGTTTTCTTTATGCTTGCTCGGCTCTGCTGGTCCCAGAAAATTCTGATAAAAGCGATTTTGTAAAGGCAAGAAACAGCTTCTCTCCTTACTTCGGACTGTGGGGTCTAGAGAAACCTCTACAATGAAAGTAAAATTTCCTCTCACTCGAATTCGTTTTTAAATTACAGGGTTCTTT
>KZ345831.1:73024-97014 GCA_002352805.1 Teladorsagia circumcincta | reverse complement strand
AATATTCTGCGTGAATTTGAACGCGTACAAGTCCTTACTGTTTTCCGAATTGTTAGCCTAAACAGATGCAATTTTTTGTTCTTCTCGTCCTTATCATGGACAATGGCTTTCGAGCCAGTGATTTATGGGTGACATTGAATCACGAAATCCGAGAAGGGATTTTCCTACGGTGCGTGCATCCCTTACTGGCGAGTATCTTGAGGACAAGGAGCAAGCATGGCGTGAGCTGTTGACACCAAAGAACTAACGAGGGAAGGCATTGAAGTTCCCATGGAACTTCGAAACGCGACCTAGGTACATCGATAGAGCATTGAAGGGTGATTACAAATATGGAAGTGAAACTGCAAAGTGAACCTGCCAAGCAAGTTCCGACCTGCTAAGTTTGGCTGCACATGAGCATTCATGGATAAAGTTATCGAGCAACTGGAGTAACGTAGAGTAATGGTAAAGCTCTCGCTCATTATGAGCCAGGTCATAGGTTCGATTCCCGTCGAGGGCAAGGTTTTGCATATCATGCTGCGTTTAGTTATGATCCATACCCTACATAGTGCTTGAAAAACCCTAGAAAGTTCACTTCATCCACTCAACGACCATCAAGGAATTTTGAAGAAGGTCCAGGAAAAGTCTCTGTGACCCTCATGGGAGGTTCTGTACCACGCATTGTGCTTGAAAGATCCAGCCCCAACACAATACCGTCTGCTTCAATTGCTTTGATTCATTCAAATGAGGGGACTTTATGATCCGGACTCCTTGAAAACAAACTGCTTTGCGTCCTTGCCTCGGACGCTCAGGATTTTTAGGCAAACGGCATCCACACTTTACTAGCTTGAAGGCATTGTGTTGGTAATTTGTTTCTAATGGTTTTTCTTCCTTAATTTCACGTGTAGGATTTCTGATGAGTCGATTACCGGATATAGTTACTCTTCTGTCGAACAGCGACCTTTCGTCGAATGCGGATAATCTTCGGTCGAATGGTGATAGGATGGCCTATTCAATAATAGGTTGCTGCCACCACAAATCTCTACACCCACATTTCAATGGCATCAGCTTCTCGCGAATTCTGCCTCTGAAACAACCCACGATGACGGCATGGGATCCTTTATGGAACTTTATTCTATAAGCAGGATGAATGCCTAAGAGAGCCGTTGTCACAGCTGAAATGAACGCGACAATGGCCCGAAATCCTTGTAGGACTAGCTATAGAGAGCAGTTATTAAAAGTTGATCTGAATTATGGAAATGGCTCGAGTCATTCCTCGTTGTATTGTGTGCAAATATTTATTACCAACTATTCAATCAAATGTGATTAATGAAGTATACCAGCTCTTTAGAGTTGCCTCATCAGTCGTATGCGCTTGATGCTGTATCTAAATAAATTGTGAAAATGACTTGGAAAAGTTCTATTAGGTTGTCTAGAAAGTAATGCAGGTTTTGACATGTCCATTCAAAACGTTATATCTGAACTCATTCTGATTAGTCAAAATAGGAACCACTAGAATCAGCACAATTCGCGTTGGATTCGGTCAACATGAAACTGTGAACTTCTGGAGGCAAGTAAATCGTCGAACACCTTTACATCTCGCTTTGTTATCTAAGCGCTTCCCACACCACAAAACCATCTTAGTGCTCGAAGAAGTGTAAATCTGTAGGCGGCGCTTGAGGCAGAGTTTCATTGTCCAACTCGCTCGATTTTGTAGGGAAGTTTGTGGTCACGCATTATCGTGGAACAGGATCGGCCCTCTTGACCAATGTTGGACGCAGGAGCAGGAAGTTTCCCTTGTGCGAAGTGCTCCAAAAAGGGATGGTTCCTTGATAAAAGTAGCGAAGAAGAAATTGAAATGCGCCGAATTCGATTCTGCTCAATCAACTCGTGTGGGACCCACTTTCCAGCTTTTATGCCTTTTCAGTCTTTTTTACGATGCTACGAAACTGCTGGTATACTCCTTATGTCTAATGGTAAGCTGCTATTCCTCGTATGGCCGATGACAGACTTAGCGAATGGCGCGATTCGCTAGCGTATGCGGTCGCGTCGTTAATGAACGCTCAATTGGCTGGTACAGCAACGCGACCGCGGACGCTAGCGAATCGCGAGTAGCGAATCGCGCGATTCGCAAAGTCTGAGTCTGGTTGCACGGAGATTTATTTTTACCATGGTTTTCAAATTGTCTTCGGCAACATCTAACTGGCGCCCTTTCAAATTGTCTTCGGCAACATCTAAATGGCGCCTACTGCGTAACTCATGCTTCCTTGGTCCCACACTTCGTTAATAATCCTATCTGTCTCCGCTGTCTGTCTCTCTTTTCCATATTTAAACTCATAAAAATTAATGACTCTTAATTGTTGCTTCGACATCTTCGTTTTAGGCTTGAAAAACTGATCAAACCTACATGTTATATCACAATCATGAGTACTAAAGAAAAGTGCATAGAACAAGCTTACCAATGATTTGTAATAGTTTTGCGATCCGATCGGAAAAGTTTTCTTGCCAATTTGTTCAAAACAAATACGACACTCCAAAACTTGCATTACTTTCTGGACAACCTACTATTATGGTATTGCTTTTTGCACGCAAATACTCTACTCACTAAGCTATCTTTGGTCATTTGAAACCGCATAGGCCTTGTGGTCCACAAGTGGCACCGGTGAATATCTCTCCACAATTCGCATCGAGATTACATCCATTACCAGGCCGATTTTGGTGTGCTTTATATATCGGCTGATTCAGCTGTGGTCTAAACGAAGGCGAATAAAAGAGGTGAGTTGCTCAGGGCTGGCTAGACGACAACCATACATATTACAAGGCCTATGCACCTCTCTCACATTGGGAGCCCAAGTCACTCCAGAGGTATATTGCTCCTTAGACTTCAGAATAAGCGGCGCGATCTGCAGCACACTTCAGTGTCACACCTTTGCAGACGAGGCAGCAAATAAGTGAGAGAATGGAAAGGAATGAGAAGTTTGACGAACATGCTTATCTTGAGCGTATTTTAGTGTTACTCCACTCAACCGAGCTTGGATAGAGTCGTTGACGAGGGAAGATGTAACGAAAATGGTCGCTGCCGTCAGTTTTAGCGTGGCATATGCGTCCAATGCGATCATTCTTGCGGTGGTCACCTGCCACCTTTGTTACGGAGGGTCATCTGGTACCACATTCTGAACTCTACTCCCGTAATGTTACCCGGCTTTCAGAGCACAACTCTGCCTCTGAAAAACTGGAATGGATTGGTGGAGTTTGGTACTCTCATCAATCTGTTATTGGCTTTCGAAACTTCTGTTGGCACGATATCACATGAAAAGCTAAATGCACTTATTATAAGTGTAAACTTTGCTCAAAAAACTCGCTTCTTAGTCTCTTGCCATACTTGCGCTCTCCTCCTCACTCGGCATCATGAAGGGAAGGGACTCACGCAGAATTAAACACGCAGGCTACCGCATATTTCTTCGGTGCAGATTTTGGACACATTTGATAATAACATCCAGCCTTGGTTGATTTGTAGTAGATCATCTGGAAATGAGAATGGGACTTCAAGTAATATCCGAGAGAAGCCCTCAGGCAGTTAACAAAACAGCACATGTCAGCAGAATCGTACCAGAAAATTGTTGACGGATCTGCTAAACGTTTCAGAACAAAGAAAGAAAATAGCAGTTCAGCAATCTAGCAATTCAAACATGTGGAAATCTTGTGTAGTGGAAACTTCATTTCTGGGCTACTTATTCAATTATTATCTTTAATTTCTGCTCTACCCTATCCGAATGTTTTCTGCTTAGGCGGATGAACTCTTGATATTTTCTTCATGGTGGATACAGCCCAGACCACAGCAGATACTCGAGAGTCAATAAATCCATGCTTTTACTGGCACACAGCTAACGTTTTCACCGTGAGCAAGTTTTATATTCGTGTTTGAAAGTCAGCCTACCTCTCGACGCATGTTTTATCTGATATTTTACATGAGGTAGCTTCGATAAAGGGTGCAGTTGTTAGTATTATTCCCACTCTCACCCCTCCGCTGACCAAGTCATCAATCGACATCTTAAAGCTCACTTGTTATGGAAGATCGATGCTGGCATGGAAATAGTTTCTGTTTTTCACGAAACCCACATAAATGGCACTGGAAGTGAATCGACGGGAAACCTGAGAGGGAAATTGCTTGTAAACTTTTCGATTGAGCATAGGTATGTGGGAGAGCTGAAGAAACATAATAGCAATACGAGAAAACCTTTCACGGTGCTCCAAAAGTTTTGAAAAAAAAAATTACAGTCAGTTTGCTAAACACAAAGTCCCTACGAAAGAAAGGTAGGACCAGTAATTTATATAGTGGCCCTTCTTAGCCACGACCTCTCCCATGGATCAGACAGGGCGCTGATGACCTCCTTCTAGAAGGAAGAGAAGCGTGACGCGATCAATTCGCCTACTGCACCTGACCTCTTGACGGTGTTGGGTTTTTTTCTCCTGCTTTAACACATTGCGTACCGGCGCTGTTTTCGATTTTCCCGAGCGCGTGGCCAAGTGATTTTTTTTCGGCCTGCGGCATGCATCACCATGTGGTGCACTTGGCCACAGGGAACAGTCTTTTTCCCGAACAATCCGAAATCTCCCCTTACTGAAGCCATAATCTGTAAGGATATATTTTCCCATATGTAGAAGAACATATCTGCCTGTGGGCGAGTAATCCGAGCAAATAACAAATTTTTTCGACTTCTTCTCTGGACTCATTATTCAATATTTTGCTATCAACTCTATGAGCTCCCGAAAGGAACACCATTACAGTTTTGCAATAGTGCTACCCAAATCCCGTACCTACTTCGCAAAAATTGATTGGATATCATGGACAGTGCGGAAATCTCTTGCATCATTTTGAACGTCATCGTTGGAATACTAACACTGCATTTCTTCTGCGCAAACCAAAATCCTATGAAAATGCTCAATCTCATATAATAATGCAGTTTCCTGCTGTAATGATGATTATGAAATTGATACTGAATTATGAGATGCAAAACTATAGGAAGTCATGAAGCTATGTGAAAGTGAATTGTGTGAGACTAGAATCTGTTCTTTGACTTCCCAAACCCCTTCATGAAAATTTTGCACTTCTAACTTCCAAAGAACGAGGAATTCGTTCCTCAAGAAATCTGAATCTACGATCTGAGAACGATTTGCGCGCGTGAGCTTCCTCTCAGACCTCACTAATTATCAGCAGTGCCAAGTCGTGATCTTACAATTAGAGAGCGCGCCAAAAGCAAAGTGTGAAATAGTAAATACTTGATAAAACTATTACCTGATGAAAGACCTTTGCTTTCAACACAATATTTTCAAAATTAAAAAAGTGTCATTGTAGTCTCGTCTCCATATTGTTCCAAGTTTATTTAGAAAAAAGCATACAAACCTTGGCAGAGTTACACTCAGGTGATCAATAAGCTTAACGCAAGAAGTACATATATGCGATTAAGGAACCTCTATACTCATGAGAAAGGTTGCTAAAAATGTGATGCCTGAAACCCTAGTTGGTGAGGTTCCACTCGTATGTTTTTCATCATAGTCGAGAATATATGCCTGTAGTTTTAGATTAGTATTGCTCGATAGAGAAAATAGAAATTCGAGTTTGAATCTGACGCATCACCATATGATGCACGTGGCCTCGCGGGCAAGTATGTGGGTGCATCACCATGTGATACACTCGGTACGCAACGTGTTAAGCTAGTTTTTTTGTTAGTTTCTTAAGACATGGTAGTTGCAATGGTTAAGGTCAGGTGAATATGGTGGTGGGGTAGCCAGATGATGCTGAGTCTCTCCAGCTTCTCCGTCGTCGTCCTCGCCTGACATAGTCGAGCATTACCCATCCCAATTACAAATTTTTCTTGTAATTGGTGTGGAATGGAGGCTCGAGACACCATCTCTCGCAACTCGCCCGTGCGGTTGCAGTAGTACAGTAGGATCTCATCCGGAACCAGAGGAATATTCAGACCATCTCTTCCTTGTTATGGTCGCATTGCTTCGCAATCAGCTGCGGCTTCATTCCCATTGGTAGCAATTGCAGGCTCCTGTGTGGATTTTCATAGGATATCCCTCTTTCATCCTAAGCGATAAGGAAGTCTGTTCATGTCGTCGTTTCCTTACGGTCTTACGGTCGTTAGTTGCTGGCACACAACCACTTGCACTCGACGCTCGTGTTCAGTTAGGGAGTAGGGGTCAACTCCAGGGAGAGCTGCACGAATGCGACTTCTGCGCAGAATTCTGTGGATGATGAAAATGAGCAGTAGTCCTTTCCATCCGCTCAAACTCGAGAAGGATTGCTCCGAGCGGAGCCGGAAGAGTCTTAGAGGAGCGTGAGCTTGCTCTTTGAGGGGCTTCGTCGAGGCAATCTCTCCTCTAGAGAAGCGAGCGTGCCACCTGTAGCGGTGCACTGGGAGGGTGCACTGCTGTGCATCGACGACCATGACTCATTCCGGGCTTGGTTGAGGGACCAGATTGGTAGTAGTGAAGCAGATGAGGTACGACATTGGTCAGTTATATTGACAATCGACAAACAATGCCCTTTTTTACTCCATTTGTCCTATGGCTCTGCTTTGCCGCAGTCACGCGCAACATGGATGCCAAATTGAGGGTAAAATTTTTTTTTTCAAAACTTTTGGGATACCCTATACCAAAAACTCACGTTGGCGAAGTGCTTTATATTTTCGCTACTGTATGTAACTTTGCCGTCATACACATTCATTATTTCATCGAACCAGTTTTGCAGTGTCGTTGCTATCAGAGTATTTGCATCCTTATGTGGAGGTATCGGACCCCTCAAAGCGAATGTTGAGGTTGACGATTAATTGCCAAAAGTTGGATAAAAGATTGTGTGAGGGAGAGTGCTTACTCGTAGTAATTTACTGATCCTCCTTTTGGAAGAAACGATAAAGCAGCCTTTCTTTTTGTGGGGCAATCGCTCGCAATAATTCCAGCGTAGAGTTGCATTTCTGTGCTATACACCTAAAAATGATTTGAATGAGTGAGAATCCCGATTTTAAAAACAGCTAAAACTAGCGGATAAAGAATGATGGTGGTATACTCAGTCATATACGAATTTGAGAGTGCTACGACACTCGTAAGTGCAAAAGCAAAAGAATTTGTGAAGGAGTTCTAAACAATAGATCCTTTTCAGCAGCTCTGGGCGAGGTTATTACTGTAAGCGCGCATGTTGAACAGGGTTTCTCGATGCGCAAGCTCCATGCTATTTTGGGGTCACATAGATGGTTCCCTCGAATGGCTTATTATCCTACAAAACACACAGTTAACGTGCCACCTACCTTTTCATTTCAGATGCTCCTGAATCACTGTCTTGTCTCGTCAGTGCAGCTGGCACTGCTATTTCCAGCAGTATCATGATGGCCAAACAAGAGCAACCAAAACACGCATAAGCCCATATACATATTTACTGATGCATCGGTTGGGAATTACCACGCAAATTTCCCAAAGACTTTTATCAAGTGCTCCTTCTTCAATGCTAATAAACCTTGGCTTGCTCGGAAAGTTCTGCCGATTTCGACCCATGAGTTTAAAAGTCCACATCTCTGTTCAAATAAAATATATTTGGTCCTATGAGAACTCTCACAATCTCTTCGCCTCACCAGGAAATGCCATTCGCTCAACCCAAAATGATATTTATATCTGCAACTCTGAGTTCGAATCTGCTTTCGTTAGCTGCTAAACTCTTCTCTGAAAAGAGAAGCAAGCAGAAAGCGCAGTGGTCTGGACGCACAAAAGAGGTCCTGGAATCGTTCCCTTGGCAAGCTTTCTCTTTTGTCGCTTGCACTGAAATAGCTTGGAAGGTCCCTTACACCGCTAGTCCAGCGTGCGTGCGTTTAGTTACCTGCAATTAAAGAATTTAAGGGCGATCAGTCACTAAGTTGGGCGACATGCGCTCCTACTCTAGGCCTTGCAGCGCAGACGTGTGCCATATTCGTGTTCAGGGGGTAGGACTTCTTATTTGGCCGAACTTTGTGCCAAATCTGGAATTTTGACCTAACCTCGAAAATTCGGCTAGTGGCTTACTCACTTCTCCATCAACCACATACGAAATCCTCGAATTGGGCCGGAATCAGCCTTCTAAACACACTCAAGAAATTATAATGAAGTGCCTAGCCTGCCCGTCTGCATCATTCCAGAATCTACAAGGCATCATTTTCAAAAACAACCCCCTCTCTCCCATTTTCCCCGCAAACTCTAGAATTGCTGTTTGGGGAGCGGTAACCTTCTGACGGCCTCGCGTTCTCTCAATCAGGTGATCACCTCAGGTTTGATCAGAAACCTGTTTCTATGATTAGTTTGATCCCTCAAACACAAATATGGTACCTACTTGTCACGGAAAAGCCTAGAACCTCGCACCACGTGCACCATGGGCACTCACTGGCAAGCAGTGCTCGAACCTGGACCTGCTTGCAAACTCTTCATAGATGCAGCAAGGTGGCCGTTGATGAAATAACGCTTTCAAAAAGGCTTTCCAGCTATGTATGAAGAAAAGCAAAACACAAAGTTTCGGTGGGAACTGAACCCGCAGCCCCCTGCTCAAGAAGCAAGAGCATTACCAGGTGCACCAATGTAGCTCGGCAAGCTAAGATTTCGTGACGTTTATAGCGGCGTCTACATGAAATTGCAGGCAAAGCCTGAAATGTAAGGAAAAAACCCTCCGTAACTCCTTTCAGAGAAGAGTTTAGCAGATACGAAAAGAAGGTTTGAGCTCAGCGTCTCAAGCCGAGTATGGAAATGTACAACTCGTTTCAACTGGCCGGGTTAGCCTAATGGCCTTTCCTTGTCGGACCTTCTTCAGAAAATGAAAGTTGAATGGATCTAATGTTGAAAGTGCTAAGTTTCTTCAGTCAAAGAAGGTCGTTTAGCAACCATGATGAATTTCAACGACTGTTCTCTTCGGAGAAAATATCTAGGCGATTGAAAAAGTTATATGATAGGAGTTAGGTCTACTGGTTAATTCGCCCCACATTTTTGGGGCTCACTCAGTTCAAGTTCTGGACGATTGAAAGTGCGAGATGAGGCTTCGCAACAGTGGGCAGAGATGGCGGCACAAACTTGTTTACATCTTTTGGCTTTTTACTCTCAATCTATTTTTGTTTACCCCATGTCGGTTACGTCTGCTTCAAGGGCGACCTCTTGCATAGTTCCATGCAGATTTGCTTTAATCAAAACCCTCAGGTAATCTTTGTCAATCACTTATATTCAACGACCGCACAAATGTTCTTCGGAACATTCACCAAGGCGAGGTAGACTTCGAACGACAACTGCGCAACATGTTTTTGTGGATTTCGGACGAAGCGCTCAATTAATAACGACACTTGCTTCCGCACATTCCGACAAAATTCGAGACGAAAGAAGAAGCACGTGTAAAACAGCCTCAAGGCAGACCTGTATTCAAGGCTATGAAGAAAAGGGAAAAGTGATTAGTTGCAAAGGGAGTAGCAAATTCATACAGACTGAGAGACGCGCATTCTAAAGGTATGTAAAGCGAGAGCTGCTTCCCAATAGTGACTGAGAAATAAAGCATTTGAAACGTGCTGGTGAAAATGGGAACTGCTAAACACTCAATATAATAGTTGCCTGGCCAGAATACTTCAAACGCTGAAGTACCTCAACCAAACAAAGTAATCACTACCATGTTTCGATATGACGCGACATCCACAAGCATACTTTGCAACCAGAACTCTGGTCTCTCGCCTAGGCGCGGTGTTCCCATGATTGTACAACATTGTCTCTCGACTCGAATGTTCGATGGCTTGCTTTCATTTTTCTTGTGTGGCTTACGCTGCGTGAAATTCAATTTTTTTGAGAGCTATGACTGCAGCGAAGTGACTGCAAAATATGTCACCGAGATCGAAGAAATGAGGGTTGAAGATCGCATGCCGTTTCATTCTGTTTGCTAGAATGCGGTGAGCCTTCAACATGTGATGGCGTACCAACTGGAACATATTCAGTGATGATGGCAGATTGCCGTTGGGTGTGATCGCCTGCCCCTTTGCTACTTTTTCTCTGAACTCGTTGATCAGTCTGAGAGTGAGTGTTGCTCGGCCTGAAACACCAGATTTCATTTGAGTTCGCAATCGTTTTTGATTTGAACGATTATCTATAGTCCCGATTTGGTATTCAATTACTATCTATACACATATGCTCACTCACAGAAACTCAAATATGCATAACATTCACAATAAAACGATGTCGATGAAACTCGAAAGCAGAGCTATCAATTGGCTAACGGTTTGCCGTTTCTCATGGTTTATCTTTATCCCTGGATCACAATATTTGATCGCGATAATAATAATAATGATAATGATTGCGATTTCCTCGTGATTTGCCTCCAATCACGCTGCTGTTAATAATTTTCAAAGTCACGATGCATGTGATAGCTAAAAGTAGAGTAGGGACGGATCCTCAAAAAATAAATTCATAGGACAGTTGAATTAATGCAGAATAAACTTTTTGCTAGCTCGTTGATTGTCCGCCCTTGTGGTGGCGGTTGTAGCTGAAATAATGCAGATGATTCAAAAGTAACGCTTTGGTCCCCGGCTGCTGCTGGGATCTCTCATTCTCCATGATGTTTTACTTGTGATAGAATCTACAATGGTTTGCAAACCTTAGGGACGAAGTGGATAAAATAGCATAAATTATTAACAACATGGTGGAATTGAATGAATCCTTGGGAGCATTATGGAAAACGTTCTGCAGTCGTGCACAACAAAGTGAACCTCGACGTATACCCCAAGGACCTCTTCAATATCTAGCCAAAAGCGGCTGGCCACGCAGAACATGTTCTTCGATGGGACAGAGCAGGAGGGGTGTACAGTCAAGGAAGAAGATTACTGTGAGCTATGGTTGCGTTTCTGATCACAGCAAGTTCCGAAGAAAAATTACAGAGCTTAAATCAAACTAAGATTACAAAAGTACCTAGACATTGGATACGGAACACTAATTTGGAGGAACGCGTTCTCATTTCAGTTGAGAGCGAATTCAGTGTGGGTAGTGATTTTACACACATATGGAGAGAAAAAGTATGTAATGCACTCAGAACCGTAGTTAAACATGGCTGTTTTGATAACCCATTCGATATGGTGTGGGGAGGCATAAAGCCGCAGGGGCGTACCGACCTCTCAACTCGCGATCGCGGAATGCATCGACTTTATTGTGACGTGTACTCGTCTCTTATGTACAACCTTTCTGCATTTGATTCAATTCCATTAGTATGGAGGACAATGTGCGAGCGCAACGAGCAGTCAGGCGAAAAAAATTGAAACACTAGAATATTCGGCGACTGGTTGCACCTGTCCGTTTCCCACTCGAACTCTATGAAGCTCGTGTGGCATGCATTCAAGAAAACTATCGCAACCAATCCCAAGGCATCAATAACGCCCTGCAATTGTCAACTGGGATGTTCAGTGGATGGAACGCTTCTCCTAATTAACTTTGCACACCACTGCGGTCGGCATGGAAGCTCCTGGATTACGTAGCAGAGCATGCTTTTCAGTCTGCAGTGTTCATTTCCCCCGACAGAACCAGCTCCTCACTTCTAAAGAAACGCTATGACTGGGGATAGCTTCACCCATCAAGCGCTTAGAGCAATTTTTCCGGGGAATCCTTGCCTTTTTTCAACACATGAATGTTCTGTTGCGATCCCTCAGAGCACACAAAGTTTCAGGTACAAAGATTCAGGTGCACAAATACATTCTATGGACAATCAAACGTGAGTCGGGCGTGGCCAAATGCGGGGCATAGAAAGTACTGCGCCTTTGGACGGCTGCGTATCAGGCGATGCTGAAAGAATCCGGTTGATGATCGATTTAGAGAATAGAGGCAAACAGCGATAGGTTGTGATGCAGTGGAAGAGTGAGATGTTAGTACAGTCAAAAGGTCAAAAAGGAGTGGCGGCATTCAGAGAAGCAAGTAAAAGCGTTCCCGCCGCCAGCGTTTGTGACAGATATCCGGCGGAAATTCGAATGTGTACCAGTCCTTCCAGTTTTTTGAATTGTTTACCGAAACGAGTGCAATTTTTTGCGATCTTTTCGTTCTTATCGTGGAGAATAGGTCTCGAGCTAGTGATCAATGGATGAGAATAATTCCTTCAAGTCATTTGTTTTGGAGAGAAGTGTCTTTTTTAATCGTTTCATTACGTTTCTATCAGCATTCTCTGCGCTATGCTGTGACTTCTCTTTCTATGTCTATTCCAATTCTCATCGAAATAGGTTAGTTAGCATTTAGAAATCACGAGAAGGTTACCACCCATCCCTAAGTTTCGCGCCAGCGTAGTGGAGGGTCTTATCGCATTCAAGACACTACGTTGGATAGGGCCACAATACTGACTTGAACCTCAGGTTTATTGATGATGTTGGCATTGTTTTCCTCTTCCTTCCCCGCTTCTTCCCTCATTCTCCTACGACGGCAACTCCATGTGAAACTGTAGGAACTATGCTCAGTAGGTGTGCATGTAACACCTGGAATGCGTAACACAATCACGGACACGTTGCAATGATACTCCTATAGTGGATTGTTCCTTATCTTTGCTGATTTTCTCTGCTCCCCCTTTCTTCTCCTCCCACTCATCTGCCCTCCCTTCCTTCTGCCATGGCAGAACGCGCCATGTGTAGTGGACAAGAGTGTGCTTTGTAGGTGTTTATGTACAGCAGGGGCATTATTACAAACATACCATGACAAAAGACTGGTACGCAAGACTTGCATGTTTCCCAGCTCCGCTGAAAAAGGTTAGTCACTTCCTCAACACTTCTTTTTGCAGAGGGACAGTGCAGTCATGCCTACTTTTTCTATCCGCCAGCTAGCTTCGTGCAAAAGCCTCAACGAAACTAACAGTTCCTTTCAGCGGAATGGTGAGCGGCTGCAGCGATATTCTATACATTGCCTCTGATTACATATCATGAGCTATCTCTACAAACGCCGATATCACTCCAGACAGTCGTCACTCCTGTGGTGGAGGCTGTAATGCGAACTAATGTAGCCACTGCTGAATGCAGCGAGCACACTCAGACCGACTTATTAGGATTTATGTAACAGAACGATACTTTTAGTGTACGCATCATGGTTGGCGTTACCGTACCGTTGGCTCCTGACACTTCAGCTGATGCAGTGGTCGTTGAAGCACTTGAAGTTGTTTGACCATTCGGTGTAGCCCCGACAGCTAAAAATTCAGATAAAACTGAAATACACATGTAGATTTTTTTATGGATGTTTTGGCTCACACACCGCTTGTTGCTGAAGCTTGGATGGGTGAGAGGTAGTTTTGGTCAACAACTGATTTACAATGCAGTTTAAGAACCACGAAATTTGGTCGGTTGGTCCACCTACGCAGCTTACAATTGTTCTTATTTTGTGAGTGCCCACTGACGTCGACGCTCCCACCAAATGCCTCATCCCTTCGTGCGTTTCTGAGATCATCAGAAATGCTAGAAGGGTTGAGACGCTCGAAGGGATGGCGAGCAAATCTCAAGCCTTGAGCCATGTTCAGGCTTTTGAGAACGACGTGAAGGTCGAAATGCTGGTCGCAATAAAGAATCCACTTACAAACCTTGTGGCATAAGCATAAACACAGTAAACAAAAAGCGTTTTCAATTTCCCAAAGTTTCAGAGCTCAACTAATATGACTGAAACACCTCAAGCATCATTCACGCCATCATGAGAACGACTATGATATCAAATGACCTGTTGGAAGTATGGCAACCTAAACCATGTCGACTAGTTACAAGGTCACAGCGAAGGAACAAATGTTGGAACTCAAATTCTGACCATTGCATCAGCTGTTATCAGTTGCTACTACATTTTCACATACCGTTTGTACGCTATTCCACCGAATATACCTCATGGATGAACCCTGGCCACATTTTTCCCTGTTATGGGTGGTCAATTTCGTCACACAGACCCACAAACGCACACATTGACAGGCATGGTGTTTTTATATGTAAAGTAAAAATTATCTTCGAATATTGACAGAGGGTTTTGAAAGGAAATGAACAAAAAGTGATTAAGAAAAGTACGCGTTAGCATTATGAAAATACGTACCTAATTGCGGCACCGTCCATGATGACCCGAGCTTGATGCAGTGCGATTGAAAACAAGTGGTGAGAGATGGGAATGGGCAATCACTGGCACGGTCACATTGCTGCCCGAGTTGAACGCATACATTTTCAAGGCAGTATATTTGGGAAGGGGTCGAGCAGTCAAAGTCATTATTACACTTATTCAGTTGGTAACCCCTAGCTCCTCCCGTATGGGAATATGGGTTCGCTGATGTCAGCGGCTTCACGCACCGTGATTCCACACAAGACGTGAGGGTCGGGAAGGGACACTGAGAGGTTGTGGTACACTGCTGCCCGAGTTGAACGCAGACATTCTCAAGGCAGTATACCTGGGAACTGGTGGGACAGTCACGGTCACTATGACACGTAGTCAATTGACTGCCTCCACCTCTTCCGGTCTGCGAAAATGGGTTCCATGACGACGTGCTCTTTATGCATCGTGACCCCATACAAGACGTACGTGATGGGAAAGGACATTGAGAATTTGTGCTGCACTGCTGTCCAAGTTGAACGCAGACATTTTCGAGGCAAAACATATTTGACTGAACGGGACAGTCACTATCGGTTCTACACGTTGTGACTCCTGACAACCCCACGTTTGTCGGAACCACTTCAATATTCAATACTACCCCGGATTTTGTACATCGGGATTCTCCACAAAACGTAAGTGAGGGGAAAGGGCAGCCGCTGTTACTGTTGCAATATTGTCCGAGCTGAATGCAGACATTATCCAGACAGAATACATTTGATTGAGGAAAACAGTCGTCCTCTGTTCTACACTGTTTCATGAGTCTCCACCCAACATTAGCTGGAGGATACCATGATGGATTCCAGACTACTCCGAGTTTCGTGCATCGTAATGATTCACAGTAGGAAAATGATGAGAATGGGCAATCTCTGTTCACGCTGCACTGCTGTCCGAGTTGAACGCAAACATTCTCCAAGCAAAACATTCCAGACTGAGGAGAACAGTCGCTGTCTATCTGGCAAAGTCTCATTCCTGGCCAGTAACTGAATGGTGACGAAGAGGGCTGTATTGAATTTGACAGTATTCCACCATTTGAGACTTGGTAGCTGAAAAAGTGAAGTATTCCACAAAAAACATGAGAATAGACGACCTTTACTCAGTCAATGAATTTTATGTAAATCAGACACTCTACCTCGTGGCTAGTACACTGTCCATTACCACTTTTATTTGTCCCGTAGCTTGCAGATACACTGAAAACCAAATTCCCACGGTATTATTTTTTTGATTGAGGTGCACAGAGGTCACTCACCACAGACAACTTCAATGAGAAGAATCACGATAACCTAAATGTGAGGGAGTAGATAAGGCAACTCAAGTAATACCTGAAAAACTCACGAAGCTTTTGTTCTCCATCGTCCCTGTCGTTGGAGACTCGAAGTATTCACCCTTCTGTGACCTAAGCAGATGCAGGAGACGTAATTGTGTTATGTAGACATTCATTTATCTCGAAGGCTCCAAGAATTTTATGCAAAATCTAGGTGGCGATGTTGTATTATCAAGAAGCAGCCAGAAAGCACTTTTATCTGCTGACACAAGCTTTTCGCAGTCCACTCTCAAGCAGTAACTGAGAAAACAAAGATCAGATGATTGTACGGTGCAGATGGCATTGCGAGAATGTGGAACCACTGAAATTGAAAGAGCGATTCAAAAAACCACGGAAGATTTGCTTTCTGCTTTCCTTACAAAGAGCTAAATTCGTCTTCCAGGTATTATGAGTTGTGGCGTCCTACCATGGCGAGGTTTCGCGTTTCCAGCGTAACATATACAATAACTCCCGAAAGGGTACAAAAAAGTACTTGAGTTAAGGCAGCAAGCCAACAAAAGCTTTTCAATTGTCTGCCCTCATGAAGCAGGGGTTATTTTCTTTTCTATCAAAAACAAACAATTTTTCCAAGAATTACATTTCACGGCATCATACAGGCAAAGTGGCGTGTTCTCTGCTTGAGAGCGGACTTTATGATAAAACCAGTTTAGCTGCGCACAGGGAATGCAATAGTGCAGGGCTATCGATATTTTTATAGTTCATCGTTGCAAAATCCGCCCACCTCGATGGCGCCTACGCATAGCATTTTATCCCCTTCCTTCGCCAAGCTTTGTCCACTTCTTTCCGGCTTTTGGGCCTTCCTCGAACCTACTTCTAACATTACGCGGCAAATTCCACCTACCGCGGCGCCTTTTGCCAAACCTTATCCACTTTTCCCCGACCTCTGGGCCATTTTTAAACCTACCTATGCTGCTACCTGGCAGATTCAGAATACTTCTGCTCACGTCCCACTCAGCAATACCTGCTTACCTCTGTTTTCTTTTCAGGTTCCCCCACTTTTCCCAGTCTCCTGGACTTCTTGGGACCGAGCTGCAACATTACTTGGATAACTCCGCCCGCTTTTATGCATTTCCCGCCCACCAAAAGATACTGACCTCACTTACTTCGCCGATCCCCTATCCACTTCTTCCCGGTCTCTGGGACTACTTGGGACCGAGTTATGAGCCTAGTAGCAAACTCCGCCCACTTCTGTGTGTGCAACGCCCAGCACTGATGTCTAGCTTCCTCCCTCTTCTAACCTTTATCCACGTTTTTTTCCAGTCTCAAAGTCATCTCGGAACCAAATTATGAGATCCTGCGAGAAGCGCAATTGAGTTACGAATTTTCGTGGCAAACCCCACCCACCTTGGTCCATGCTTTGCTCACCTATGGTACTTGACCTTAACCTCTTCTGCAACCTCTACCCACTTTTTCCCATCTCCGGGACTTCCTGGAACCGAGTTATGAAATGTGGTGGGGAATTCCGCCCACTTTTGCGCATGCTTCGCCCGCCAATAGCGGCCGACCCAACCCCCTCAGTCAACAAATATCCACCTTTTTTCCGATCTCCGAGACTCCTTTGAACCGAGTTATAGGCCTAGTCGCAAACTCCGCCCACTCCGGTGCACGCCACGCCCAGCACTAACATTTATGTGCCCCTTGTCCACTTACCTCTATTCGTTTTTTCCGGTGTTCCAGTCATTTAGGACCCGAATTATGAGATTTTGTAGGAAACGCCATTTGCTCATGAACACACTCCACCCATTGTAGGCGGGCCTTTGCTTACTCCATGTGTGCTGGGAACACCTTAGACATTGCTTTCCTCCACCAATTCGTTTCTGCTCTCTAGGTTTTCTCCTAACCGAGTTACGAATATTTTCATTGAGCACCACTTTTTTAGAGAACGCTCCGCCCACCAAGGGTGGGTCTCCCCATTCCAATCTGGATTACCAACGCACACCTATATCCACTTTTGTCCCCACTCTTGAGGTTGTCTGTGACTGAATTTGGAATCATGGTCCTCAGTACCACTCATTTCGATGCGCGCCACGCCCACTGTGGGCGGGGCTCCGAATGACTGATGTGTGTTTTGTACTTCTAGAGACATGGCCCACCCATCCCAATCTTGAACCGAACTCCGCAGGTGGTTTTAATCGAGTTCCGTGACGACACGGCGACGCACGAACAGACGCACATACACGCACGCACACATACATACGCACGCACGCACGCACGAACTCACACACCAAACTGCTGCTTTATATGAAGAGAGGGATAGCCGCTCGTTAGAAAAGATGGAAGAGGTGCTCAAGGTGAGGTAGTGAAGGAAAACCAAGGGAAACCGTTTAAGCGAGAGAAAACGAAACCTCCTTTCTTCGTGCTCATTTTCGCTTCTGATGATAAGCTTGTTTACGTTTGTTAATCCAAACAGCCGGTACCATGTCAGAAATATTATTCTCTGTGCATGCTTGCGAAGGCTAATCTTGACAGTCTGCGTCATGCCAACGAACATTATGCTTTGGGTTTGCTTGCAATTGTTAACGTCGGTAGCCGGTATCACGTCAACAAACATCATCTACAGTAGTGGCCAAAATTTCAGAAAGATATGGTTTTTTCGGGAGTTTCTTCTCGCAAAATCGCTGAATCGTCTTCAAATTTGAAGTAGTTATCAACTATGTGTTTCTTGACTCACACAAAAATATAACCTTCAGCCCAACTCGAAGTTCAGAAAATTGTTGATTTTTCGAATTCATTAAAGGTAGGTCAAAGATCACGTAAGCCATTCATTCGAATAAAATCCTACTACATATAAGTGGCTAAGTGTGTCTGTGTTGGTGTGTCTGTGTGTATGTGCGTAAGTGCTTGACCGCAAATTCATAGCTCGGGTTCTAGCTGTCGCCAGGAGCTGTTTTCAGGACATGATATAGTGGTGCGACGGGAACATAATTGGTGGGGGACAGAAAGTGATAACGGTTGATAAGAGCTGATAAGAGGCGCATATACGCGAATTTCAAGAAATTCACAGTGGGTGTCCCAGCAGCGGTGGAGTTGGTTGTGACAGTGATGTAGAGGGTGGAACGGAAACATATTTGGTAGGGGACAAAAAGTGACAGCGGCTGATAAGGGCTGATGATAACAATATGCGTAAGGACATGGGGGATCACTTAAATCAGATATCAGCTTACTCATTCCTTGATATCGCTTTATTTGCGATGCTCATAAGCACCGAGCACCGCTCTCCGCTACACCTCTGAAGCTTCCAAAAATGTGTGGTGGATCTTCGAAATAATACAAAATAAATACTGGGTATTTCTACAGCAACATCATGCAACCATTATTCGACCGCTGAATGTCCTGACATTCAATGCATGGATGATGTTCACAGACACCTCTTCAACTCCGCGCGTATCATTGTATGAGTACAGCACAAATGGACGCAATGTATGGTCAGCTAACGCGTTTCGCGAGGAAACTCATTGCTTAGCGGTGGAACCTAAACTCCATCATCTGCTAAGTTTCGCTTACGCCTTTCCACTAACCACTCCTGCATGTGAGGGGCACATGGGTTGAGTCGCTGCTCTGCCGGTAGACGAGGTCAGGCCATGTGGTAGCCATGTCTACGGATACATGACACCTTTTAGAATCTAAGTATTTACTACGTATTCATTATTCTCAAACTCCACGAAGAGCGTTAACTGGAAGTGAGCGAAAGTAGAATGTGATTGACCAAGCCTGAAACGGATGATAGAGCAGATAGGTTTACAGAGGTTCCTAAGGTCATCTGGGATGTTAAAAACATATTAATGGGCTTCACAGCAAGAAACTATTAAAGGCAAAGTTCGGGCTCAGTCCCGCTAAATAAGCCTTCGCTATGGCTAGAAGTGGTAGGTACGCAAGTGCAGAGGTCGCGCTACTTTCTTTCGTCGAAACGCTCACTAACATGGGAGGTGGTCCAAGGTGTGGAAAGCTTTCTGGAGGCGTTTTTCTGCATGTTGTAGGGGCTTGTGCTCAGGCTGCAAAACAGTGGTCTATTTTCGCTGAACGCCCCCGCGAACCCCGAAAAATGATGGGAAAATCGTCCATGGTTCAATCCCTCATGATGACAAAATTTTTGCATTTGAGGAAGCTTCAATTTTGCTCTAAATAGCGTCAACGCCAACAATAGATATAACATTCATCGTAAAGACCATTAGTAACGTTTACTTTCAGATTTTTACCGGAATCTTTCCAAAACAAGTTGTCACGCCAAATGGCGCCGAAGTGGCGTAAATTGGAGCCATAGGAAAAAATGGGTGCCATACCGTAATCAGGGCACCCAACATCCGTTATAGGAGAAGTTCTAGGGAAAACTGAGATTTCGACCCACATCCGAAAAAATTGGCCATTGATAAGTCAGCAATAGCTCATAGGTGCCTCCAGCCGGTGAAATGAAAACGATTTTCTTGGTGTTCTTTCCATTCAAGATGTTGAGATGTTCCACTACCGAATGGACAATGGCAGACACCCCGGCTAGTAATGTACAGTACGCATGAAATTGAGGTTGGCATATTCTTCTATCCATCAAGGGGTGATAAGTTGGTTCCACGGCTCTTTCACTTACAACGCTTTATCTCAATAGCTAGCGAGGACTGTGACTTGATCTGGGATGTTCCCCATGAATTCGAACTTTGGATTCCGTGAACCAACAGAAAATCCCGCTTCATTTCCGAGCCGCGCTCGTTTCCAAGTCAACCGCCGCGTGCATGAAAAATGGTGCTCGTGCTGTAAATGGTCACCCCCTCCCCCTTCCGAAGTTAGGTCAGAATCTCGATTTTTCTTTAAATTTGGCACATGGGGGTAAATTAGGGTCCTGATCACGGTTATGGCGTTCGTTTTTGGCTACGGCGCCATTTGGCCATAATATGGCGCTGCAAACTTATTCCGTCAGTCTTCGATAGAAAACCCATTTGCAGCTGCTCTTGATGGTCCTCACCGTAGATACTGCATTGATTTTTACGCTGGAGCAGTTCGGAGCCCATTTGGGAGTGATAACCAAAACTTCAAAACATTGTCCTGGATCGGAGCCGAACCCCACGTGACGCACAAACCCAAGTCCAACACGCTATTCGCTTGACCACCGCTGCACTGCAATAGGCAGCATGCTGACGACCCTCATGAAACCGCCGCCATTTCTTCAGCATTACCACTGAACAGTACTTCAATTTCGAAGGAGTTTCACGTTGTTTTCGCTATCACCTTCATCAGCACCATCCGATATGCCCATGGTCTTTTCTACAGGTCCGAAACATCACTTCAAGGCAGTGAAAACCGCCAATCCTCAACGAATTTTTTTCAAGCCCCTTTTGGCCTTCAGGGAGCCGCTCAGCGAAAATGAAACACAGTATTATAGTCCATGTGAGAGCCCCTACAGCATGCATTAGACCGTTTCGAAAAAGCCTCTCACACCCTAAACGAGCTCCCTTGAAAGGCGCTAGGAGCCAAGGACTTCTTTCTAACAGACTCCACCAAGAATAACGCGGACCACCCACCGTTCGATTCTCCTCTGCGTCGCCATGTTGGATAGCTACGCTCTCTCCACGCGGATTTCTCTACCACTCTCCGAGCCCACATTATATCTCACCTCTCTGGAGGTCTGTTGAACTTCGTATGTGGAAGGGTAGAGCAAAAGTCTCATATTTCCCAGATATTTCCCGATTTTTTGCCTTTTTTATCCTCTGGGGGTTCATCTCCCACCCCTAGTTGCACATTCGAGTGGAATTACCCATCAATTTAATCCTGAATCTTGCCTTTAATTCACGGCACCACGAGAGGAAAAGTTTTGATCCAGGGATCAGCTGCCAGATGTGAAACTTGGCAGAGGTTTGAGAAGGTTGCTATGGGGCACCACGCTACACGACTGAGGTAGTGATGAAGGCAGACGTTTGCTGGCATGTTTTGGAAGGTGTCATGTGTTTGTAGGCGTGGCTTCCACACGGCCTGACTTTGTCTTTCGGCAGAGCAGCGATTCAAAGCATCGTGTTTATCCATGCAGGAGTGGTTACGGCAGCATGGGTTGCTTTTAATAAACCAGCCAGGCGAGACTCTCAAGCCAAATATTATAGAAACACTAGGAGAAGATCTACAAAGTTGTATGTCAATAAAAGAGTCACGAAAATAAGCGACTACAGAGAGAGACGCCACTGGATAGCGAGTTCATTAATTGACCCCCGCATTCAAATCCAGTTTATGTATCCAATATTATATTTCTGGGCAATGTGCTAGACTTGCTTAATTTGAGTGACTGTTTAGTTGATTGTTCTGTTGAGCTATACATTATTTTATTAGGATAAACGGAATGAACTCTTTAAACTGCCTTCAACAATTTTGAAACATCTATAATTTGTGAAACCCTGGTTTGAGTTGAAGGCTGCTATTCTTCTGTGGGTCAGAAGACACTTGGCTAATATATGTTCCAAAGTTGGAAGTGGTCAAGTGATTTTCAGAAGAGATATCTTGAAAAAACCGTTTGTTAATAAAATTCTCGCCACTAATGTATGCGTGTTTACGCATTACCTAGAAAATTCGAAGGATAAGGCTTAGGCCGATGGATTACGATAAAGTGCTTGTGCAGCAAGGAGGTATACGCACCCGTGCAAGTAGTAGACAGAGGCCAAAAAAAGCAATATGTGGCCTCTTCGTGGCCAGGGTGCGCTAGTTGCAGCACGCTGGCTCGCCAACACCTTCTGAACTTCGCCTCCGCCTGCGCTCCTCTAAAAATAAAACAAACAAGGCAAACAAAAAGGTTGGAAGACTATGTACCAAGACATGACACCAGCTGAGGTGCAGAAGGCATTGCAAGAAAACAAAACATGAAACAAAACAACGGAACCAAGGGCAGCCACTCAGAAATATACGGGAGCTTTGCTCCTTGCTTCCTTTATAAGCGGTGTAGTATTCGGTTTCTGAGGATTTCAGTTTTATGGCGCTGTATAGAGGCAATTTTGGCGTTTCTGCAAAAGCGTGGCTCCCATGAATAATGAAAAGCACTGAATAAGGCCCATAAACCCGCGAAAGTTCCTTCTGCAGAAAGAATATCTCACGTTTATCGAGATTTACTCGTATCGCAATGTATCGTGTTCTTGGCGAAAATTGTATGCCAACAAAATTGTGCAAACCCCACCTTATTAGTACACTGAAGGTACAACTACTAGATTAGCGGTAAGTTTCGCGCCACTCTCCTTTGTAAATGGTAAAGTTTTGGGATAGCGACTTTTTGAAAATATATCGTATCAAATTCTATGCAAAGTGTATATAATACCCAGTATATTGTATTACAATGATGCATAATTGTTGAAGCATTCTTCCAACAAATTTTGCTCAGCGAAAACTATAAAAAATATTTAACAAAAACAACTTTAAATGATTGCGTGTAGTCAACCTAAGCGTTCTCACCATCCTTCAAGAATGCGTCCCTTTTGTTGGCAGTCGGTCGATGCGGACGAAGAAGTCACGATCCTCGGAGGCGATCCAAACTTTGTCATCGGCCACCTAGTCATCCAACTCGCCGTGAATTTCGTTCACTTGTCAGTTTTTCAACGACCACTTGAAGTGGTAATCTTTAGGACTTCGGCAGTTTGATATGGCGTTTTGAACCTCTTCGACCATTCTAGAACTTGGCTTTTGCACGTTGTTCCCTCACTGGAAAGTTCATTGAAATCACGAGTTGACTCTGCCCCTTTCAACCATTCCCGGAAAAGTAAGCATTATGGCAAATGCGGCGATGATTTTTGAGCAGCATTTGGGTTAGTAAAAGTGATAATAATATTTACATGAGAAAGGAATAAACAAAACGCCAATGTTTCGAAGAAGGAAGGCGCGAAAAAAAAAATACGCAATAATCATCAACCCAATAGTCTAGTTGCATCTCCTGACAGCTTTACAAGGTTGCTGAAATATAGGCAAAATGCATGGCCCAAGGCGTATTCGAACTCTACGATTACACTACGAGGCATCCCATCACCTTGACTCACTTTCCCCTGTGAGATTCACAATCTCTCATCAACCCCCTCCCCTCCCAGGGATAACGTGATAAGTCAATTAGCCGGCATCGGCAGTGAAACATGTGATTAGAAGCCCTAGAAGAACATGTTTGGGTTGCCCCCAAGCGTTTTTTGGCCGCATACCGCCCTGCGGAAGCTTCTCAAGGAAGCTGTGTTGAAACCTTCTCAATTAGTGACCAGCACATCCTAGATTCAATAGCACATCTCAAGATGCCCGTGTGGATCAAACCTTAGATGTGTAAAACATTGCAATCCGCTGAAGTCATAGGTGATCGCTTGCATTCCCTCACTCGCTATATACGTATGCCTGCACCCAGGGTCAACCCTACGTTGTAACGAGTAACAACGGGGGGTCGTACTTGGATGGACTTTGAGGGGGAGGGGGTAGTACTCTGTCGATGGCCGGCAGTGAAATCAGTAGCCAGCACTTACGTGCACGCAAAATGACTGATACTAGAGCATCCCTAATCCACGCTTCCTTCTGAATGAGCTTTCAAATGAATCAGCGAATCAGAAGGGCACCCGAGGCGTGGCGCGCACTAAGGCGAGGGATA
>KZ345831.1:24059-39748 GCA_002352805.1 Teladorsagia circumcincta | reverse complement strand
AAGAGGGGAGCTAAAAAGTAGGTTCTAAAAAATTTGATGTAATAGAAAGGTAAAGAAGCGTATAAATGGACTCACTGAATGCTCAGGTAGGGCAATGTGGGTGTTACTTCGCAAAACGCGTTTCACGAATTTAGGAATTTTCTTGGATTTTTTATAGCAATAAATGTAAAGTGATTCACTAATTATGGGACAACCTAATATCTTGCCCGATCATTTCTCACAGCCTACGGACTCCTGCTTAGGCTTCGTATTCACGTTTTTATTCAACACCTAAGGCTAACAAGGGGAGGATGTAGTCAAAGTGGCCTTTCGATATGAGATGTACATCTCATGATACACCTTTGAACGCTGATCCTGAATCTGCCTCCCAAACCTGCTTAACGACGCTGTAATAAAATTACAAAGGATTTTTTCTCCGCCATTAGTGTGGCGGCCGAACGTTAAAGAGGCGGATTCGCATGACTGACGTCAGGGGCTCGGATCCGCTCGTCCAGTTTTCTTTGCTTTTACATTGCACATTAACAGGGGATAGATTGCCGTGTTTCGATGAACCTTCCTTTAAATGTTCTGACTTCTGCACTCTGGCACTCTAGCGCACGCGATACACGAACGAGGCGTATTCTCGCAGAGTGTCAACGTCAACCAACATCAACGTCCTCTCAAACTACCAAACTGTCAACAACAACGTCCTCTCAAACTACCCCTTGAGACCTTTTTTTGGCCACGAAACATTAACCTCTACATCGAAGCGTGGGCAACTATGGGTGCAGCCCATTAGGAGCTGCGGCGTTCTACTCACCATGAGGAGAAAGCTTCTGATCGTTGAAACTTCGTGTATAAGGACTACAGGAGGCGCCCATCATGATAAACTCCATTTAGAGCGCTGCATCGTTAGGGCTCTTCTTGGCGTTGAGCGCTGCCCAAGCTTACCACGTCCCAGCACATCTTCAAAGTGAATGTGAAAATCCCAATTTTCCTAGCAATTTGCTCCCAGTTGTACTTAGTCCTGAACGCGAATATGGAACTAGCTTGACCACAAAACCCTGGTGGATGCGTTATGGAGTTGCTTGGGTCCTCTTTAGGGCCACTTACCCATGCAATGGTTCCTCTGGAGAGAGAGAATACGGGATATCATGCTAAATAAATCAGTTTCTCTTCAACCCATCTAACCCAATGGTTCCTCTGGAAAGAGACAAACGGGATGTCATGCTAAATGAATCAGCTTCTCTTCATCCCATCTAACGTGTTTCACGGATTTCAGTAAATTCAGAGGATTGACTTGTTTGGAGACAGTGGGTTTGACTTGTTTGGAGATAGTGGGATTGAAAAAACGGCCTCAGTCCTTTGCGAATAGCAAATTTTGCTCAGATAAGGTTTTTTTTTAATGGCAAAAGTGGTGCGCAAACGCATTGAGCATGCTTCCGATAAAGTGCAGAAGTGCCCTCTTCACGGACCCAAACCCTGCTGCCGACTGAAGATCATCATTTTATCAAAGGCGAGCGGCCCACTGTGCTTGCGCATCATATTTTGCTCAACTTGAGCCTGCTCCGTATCACACCAAGCTCCGTAGCTTTGTTCAGAGAATCGTTCAGCAGATAACTTTGAGCTACCATCCTTCCCTTGTAAGTCTGCCCTGAGAAAGTCCGTAATCTATAAAAAAAATGTGTTTGTGATTGCGCAAGATCTAACTTTCGGCAACTTCTGGGTCTCGTTCAAGGCTCAGGCTTAACGCCATCACGCTTGAGACGCTATGCCTTGCGATAAGATGGATAGCAAAGGCTGCGGATTCAGTGTTACAGTAATCCGCGTTAGCACTGGTGCGCGCTGCAACAAGGGGAAGCGCCCTTCGGGTGAACAAGCATCAGTAGCACATTCAAAACAGAGAATACAAGTCACGGGATCCACTATGACCATATACGTTGGAGTACGCAGTCGAATAGTAGAAAGGGTGATACCGCGGGTAAAGTAGTGCTATCAGCCTGTTCCGTTTTCACGTTTCATCTGGTTTTTGCGTGATGCATGTGTCTTGCGCTAAATGACGTGAACGCCCATGAAGGTTAACAATCCTCGAGTAACAACAAGGACCCAGCAAGGAGAGGGGGAAGTCCCTAGAGAAAACAAAGACAGCTCACTAACCCGGGATCTCGCACCCTTTAAAGCTTAGTCCCAGGCGCTCACTTCGAAAGCATACGGTTCCGGTGATTCCGAACGAATTGAGTGTCATGAACTGCAAATCTGAAACTTTGTCTACAAAGGTATATCGGTGTGCGAAGTGCATACGAGCATGATATTAACTTTGCATAAGCGCCATCAGGTGTCAATATTGTGCACAATTGTGCCAAAATGGCGTTCAGAAGCACCACCACATCAAAGAATGTCATGTTTCTGACCAGGGTAGGGGTTCCCATACCTTACATTACGGCGAACTTTGTGATAATAGACGTTGCATGAAGTTCAGATGAAGTTTTGATGAAAGATGAAATTTTGAGACCTTGGAATAACTTGATCATCAGCAATCGATGGCTTTGTTAATCGCTCTCATCATTGTACGAAACGAGAATTAAGAATGGCGACTGGTGCTTGTGTCGCTGAGATAGCGCTCTCCCTTTACAACAGCGCGCACCAATGCTAATGCGGATTACTGTAGCACGGAATCCGCGGCCTTTGTTATATGTCTTGTTGCCGTGCGTGGTTTCCCATCCCCTCTACCAACCCACTTAGCACCTAGCAGTAATCGCTTAAAAAAGAAGTGCAGAAATGAAAGAAAAAGTGAAGAGTAATGAGAAGCAGTGAAGCTTTCCTCTACTTTGCGAGCGAACGGCCCATTGCCCGCAAATTGCCCTCCGCTTCAGAAAACCTGAAACACTGCCGTAGATTCGCGACGTCGGGAACGAGTCCCCCTAGTCTCGGAGGTTTGTCCCGGGCCGGCAGAGACGCAAAACGTCGATGGCAGTGACCGTTTCGCAAGTTCGCATCATAGGAACCATCGAAAACTGAAGGACTGTCACGAATTCGGGAATTTCTCCTCGAGATTGAGAATATGTCCCAAAGGTGGGTGTATGTCCACGAGCTTGGGAGCTTCTCCCCGAAATGGGAACCCGTCCCCTCGCCCGCGTCGAATATACGTGGGAGCTTGTCTCCAAGTTGGCTACCCGTCCATAGCTGGACGTGGGTACTCATCGCCTAGTTGGGGCTTGCTGCACCCGGCCCCAGGTCCTGAAGACGACGAGTTGCTCGAAACGTCGACCAATAAGTTCCATCGTAACAGCCTGTAGGGCAGAACAACGACAAGTGAGGGTAAAAAAAAGTTCGATAGCGCTATTCTGCTGCCAAAATTGGATACGGAGGTCATTCGTGCTGAAGAGTCATACAGTATGATCCATTTATATCAAATTACCTACCTCAGAGTGATGATTTCGACATTTCTGGTCTGCGCTCATTCTGCTACGCGCTTGCCCTAGGAAGTTCCTTCTTTCTGTAATATTCAGGAACGCTTTTCTGGTCTCAGAATGACTATTCGCTCAAGAGGTCTCAAGTGATTCCCTTGATGTCGCGCGTCATGTCACATTGCCGTCACAGAAACACGACCTCCTCATCCAGAAAGACTGAATTCGATTCCTTATTCCTTGATCCCTTTAGTGGATCTATGTTGGTACCCAACAAACACCGGAGCGCTCAAAATTTTTGCGTGCTCAAAACCCTCAGCCTTAGAGTTTATTGATTTGGAAAAGGCGGCAGTACCACTCAGCGCTCTTAGCAATCATGCATTTTGGTAGTCAGATAAGAGAAGTATGAGCAGGACAATACAACAAAATAAAAATGGGTGCAGAAGTGAACAGCCTTCCTGAACAGTGGTTGAATTTGTACGCACATGCGTTATCGCCATAATTTTAGCGCACCCTGTAGAATACGTCGAAAATCCAATTCCTCGAGGGAAATCCGCAATACCTTACAATTTCTCACGAGTTATTTTGATAAATACAAACTCACGATTCCTTGGCGGTCACGACTCCCACCTCACGAGTTCCACTTAACAGGTCGCAGAGTGTTGAAGAAACTTACAATTCAGTGCTGGTGGGAAAAGACCCTTCGCAGACTGCGTCATGCGACCATTTTTAGGTTCCGGGTTCTATTTGGAGGCTGTCTAACGTCGTTGTTGTAAACTTTTGAAAAATTCCCACCTTTAACAAAGAAAGCTGGGAGGAAAATGTCGGGCTGGCCGCGCCAGCAGGGTAGAAATCTCTTTCTCAACTAACAAATAGCGCTCAAAAAGCCATTGACGAGGTGGGGCTGACCCGCGCGTGCGTCTAAGGATTCAGCCGATGGACCTTAAAAACGTTGCAGCTAGCAATCTAGCATAGCTGCAGTAACAACCTGCACTACCGAAACATTCATTTCTGACGCGTAGAAAATCATGATCCTCTCCAAAAGCTCTCGAGGTATTGAGGCATTCTTCAAAGAAAAAGGAGGCAGAAATACCAAAATCAGGCTAAAGCACACCGGAAGCTCGGACTCTATCTCATTCGTAAAGAATCCAAGATTGTGTAAGTACTATATTGTCTAAAACTTCACGTAGAGCAGGAAGATCCATCGAATTGCCATAGATTTCAACACTAACAAAAAAGACTCACTCTGAGTCAAACGCACAGGCTATCGCATACATTGCCGGGCTCGTGGCTGTTCCATTACATTGATGATATGAGCATCCAGCCTTGGTTGACTTGTAATAAATCATCTGCAAAAAGGAACAGCACTATTGGGTTGTCTCATAATTCCTGCCCCTTTTCTATTGAAAGCGAAATTCTTCTGCCTAAGGCCGTTCCATTACGAAATACGATGTTATGTTTGAGAATTCTTCATCAGAGTGTTTCAGAAGAGCAAGATAGAAACTGGTCATTTAAGTAAGAACAAAAACTACGAAGGCACGTGCTTCAAGATCCTCAAATGAACCCTTTTGTTGGTAGCACAGCTGATGAAATTAGCGCTGAGTTTGGCCGAGTTTCTGCTACTGATCGGGCACTGAGATAGTGGTCCCGTTACAGAGGCAAAGACGATACGAGCTGTGAGTCAATCTCATACTGCGCCTCTGGTCACTTCTGATGAAGACCACTCCCACCATGCATTGGAAGTGCATCCGAACTTTACTAGCCGACTATTGTAGCAGATATCGGGCGCAGCCGGTGCGCCAGCACATGCCGTCAGGATGAAGTGGGCGGCAGCAGAACGAAAACTTGATGGAAACTGTGTGCATCGTCCGATCATGACCGAGAAGCACAGCTGACCATCTGAGGAAATTTCATTCTGCGACCGCATGAGCAGAGCCTTCCCTAGTCGCTCACCGTGGTAGACACGAATGTGGACATAAGACGAATGTAGACATGAGTCGTGCGACAGCTGCACACGGCATGCCTGACGTCTACAGTCCATATCACGCGAGTTGAGGGGGGAGGTCCCACGGACGTCCCAGCGCTGCGGCGTGGTGGAAGGTTGGCAGGCTCCCAGTGGATATCAGTGGTGAGGATGGGTAGCAAGCAATTTGTCTTCTCGTCTGCGCTCCTTTGCTTGCACACTATCTTCGCTGCAAGACGCAGGCTTTCCGTCTGCGTCTGCCTATCCTTTTCCGTCTGGCTCTCGCCCCGTCTGCCGATCAATCGAATTGCTCAGCTGTTTCGAGCTGAATTCAATTAAAATCGGCTGGTGATGTTAATTTTACGCTTCTTTTTCACAGGTAAGTATGTTTCAAATGTGCTAGTATGCTTCTAATGATATATAGTTAATTTTTTGTCAATCAGTGCCCAATTAGTAGCAGTTATGCTTATTTTGTGCTGTTTCTTTTTTCTTTTTTTTTGTTTGACTCGTTCTTCAAGTGTCTTTGATGTGTCTCCATTATTATGGGGAACACTCCTTTACAGGCACTATTACGAAGAACGAGTTGAATCAAAAAAAGGAAAAAAGAAACAGCACAAAATAAGCGTAGTTACTATTAATGGGGCAAGCAAAAAATCAACCAGAAAACTTTAGAAACATACCAGCACATGTGAAACTCACTCACCTGCGGAAAAGAAGCGTAAAATTAACATCACCAGCCGATTTCAATTGAATTCAGCTCGAAACAGCTGAGCAATTGGATTGATCGGCAGACGTGGCGAGAGCCAGACGGAAAAGGATAGGCAGACGCAGACGGAAAGGCTGCGTCTTGCAGTAAGATAGTGTGCAAGCGAAGGAGCGCAGACGAGAAACAAATTGCTTGCTACCCGTCCTCATCACTGATATCCACTGGGAGCCTGCCAACCTTCCACCACGCCGCAACGCTGGCACTTCTGTGGGACCTCCCCCCTTAACCCGTGTGATATGGACTGTACCTCGCAGCCGAGATCACCGAGCCCAACTGAAGCCCGAACAACGTATTCGGATGACTCTGTTCTCAACTTGACGTGTTCGCCGAATGTCCTGATTTGGGAACCACTTCTTTCTATGAAGACAAGCACTACAGAAGTCGGAACAGAATAGGTTCCTGGATTGGCTCTTTTAGCGGGAGAACTCCGTAAGAAAAGTCTCAGAATCTTTTTTTCCTTTTCAGTACCGCAGCAATAGTACATTCACCGCATAGCACCATCATCGCTCCATCGGACTTTTGTCTGCATGGGCCCTGAACTGCATTGGCCCTGAACCACCATTTGCAAGAGAAAAATTTGTGGAATGCGATCGGCTGAAAAAATCTTCTCCAAATTTTTCGACCCCCTCTCCTCATTCCAGCTTCCGAAAGTTTCCTAGCGAATGCATGCATACCACTGACCACGATGGTGGTCAATTGTTTCATAAGAGGGATGAAAATCGAACTAACAGAATTCTCAAAAGTTGGACAGGAATTATGAGACGACCCATTACTTCATAAGCAAAGTGATGAACATGGTTCTCATCAAAATTCCTTGCGTTCAACAAAGAAGGGTGTACTGTTCTTTCACGAACGGATATCCATGGGTTGCGTGAGGTTGTGCTCGCACTGCGATGTAATCGCAGTATCCGCGAAGGCAAAGGTCCAGACCAGCTCAGTGAAGAAGTCTCATTTATACCAGTTCAGCTCCACACACTACCGCGTGCATAAAAGGTAGGCTCTGATAAAAGTGGACAGCTTGCGAAGCGTTCGGTCCCGCCGCTAAAGGACCCAACCAACGTTAGTTGCTTCGTGATACGCGTCATCATGTTGTTGGAACCAACGCTTCGTTGGTGCTGAGACACCTGTGAATTTGTGAGAATTGCGTTTCAGCACCTCTCATCTGCCCTTATCAGCGCTTATCAATTTTGGTCCCCCACCAAATATGTTCCCGTCCCACCCTCCACATCACTTGCTGAAGCCGTCGCTTCACTGCTGCTGGGACACGCGCTATGAATCTCGTGGAATTTGCGTTTCGGCGCCTCTTATCAGCTCTTATCAGCAGTTATCAGTTTCGGTCCCCCACCAAATATGTTCCCGTCCCACCCCCCATATCACTTGTTGAAACCGTCGCTTCACTGCTGCTGGGACACGCGCTATGAATCCGTTATCGGAATCTGCGTTTCAGCACCTCTAAGCAGCCCTTATGAGCAGTTATCAATTCGGTCCCGCCCCTAACATGTTTCCACCCTACTCCCTACACCATACTAAAAAAGCAGCGCTCCATGGCCACAACGAAGCGAGATATGAATTTCGTGACACACACCACACACACACACACACTTAGCGAATTATATATAGTAGGATGATAAGCCACGAGTGAAAAGTCTATCACTGATCGCCCCATTTTTGTGCCTCTGAACGCATCATTAAGACGCTAGACGCTGATCTCTCCCCCCCCCCCCGGGAGAATCCGCGCCCTCCTCCTCGATTCCGTGTCTGTGTCGTAATGGTGACCTGTTATCCTGTCTCAACTCTGACTTCTTTTCCCTCTTTGGGACTCACGCTATCTTTTACCTCGCTGCTTGCTTCTCAGACTTCTCCGCGCTTAGAACAGAGTGGTTCGTATTTCACGCTCCTGCTCTCACTTTGTGTGGACAACTTTGCATCCCCACTGTCACATTCAAGTGGAATTACCACTTCAATCCGATCCTAGCCTTCAAAGGTACAATTCAGGTCGATTTTAAGTGAACAATTCCACTTGGTGTATTGAGAGCTGTTGAGAAGACCTTCCCGGAAAAATCATTAGGTTATCTCACCCATGAATCCTGGATTGAGACACATCGTCCGTCCACTCGACCATTTCCATTGAGGTCATGCGTAAGTAATATGTAGTCTGCATAAGCTGCAGAACGCCTTCGTTATAAGGTCAAGGTGGATAGTGGTGCTCCAGCGTCAAATAGCACTAACACTGCGCTTAGTATACCCCTGCCTGACAAATACTTCAAACAGCAAAAGCCTGATGTGTTCACAGATACCAGGCTCAGAAATTTCGCTGGCGATGTGTATGGGGTTTTCAATAGGTATCAAAAGCGATGCATGTTATCTACTTTCGAGAGCGCAAGATGTGTGGGCGGAGCTTCGAAACTTGGTCGGATCGCACACCAGAGGGTCTTCGTCAGCAACGACGAAGGAGAGTTTTTAGTCATTCCTGGCCAGCTCAACCACGAAATAACATTGCGGTATCTTGGAGACTCCTGCATCCGCCGACCACCATCAGCTAAGGAGTTTCAGTCACATTTCGCAGGCTTACTCACGCATGGGTTACGGTAGCAAAATAAGCACGCTTTGAACCAAACTTGATTGCACGTCTGAAACTTGGCACACACAGCTGTGCCGTGCTCATAAAAACGGCGGATCGCTCTGATAGTCCTTCAAACAGACCTAATGTCAGCGGCATAGAAGGGCACACGGAAAGATTGCGTGGTTTCTCAACAAAACCTAAGCACAACTACTCCGAAACATAGCAGCGCACCTTCCAAACACACAGGGGTTTAGGGGTTTCTGAGCCATCTCAATACTGTGCATCTGAATAGCACCTGTGTAATTGAGTCCTTCTATTGTAAGTGGAGACCCTTTACACCAACGGCACTGCAGCAGTGATAGCCATTTCCAAGCTCTTTAGTCAACATCACAACGAGGTCTACATGTATTGACTTTCCATAGGTCAGCTGATGGTGTCACTCGGAGAATGCCTCAATTCCAACATTTTCAGGTGGTCAGGAGCGTACTTTGCGCAGACCAGAGGCTACGCGATGGGGCAGCGGCTGACACCTACTTCGGCCACGGCTTTCATAGTCACACAGGATGGACAATTGTCAACTTGATGAACGAGCAGTTTGAGCCCATCAGACTATCACGAGAGAAGCCTTTCGACAGATGGCTTCCACTCCTCAATTTTCAAGTCAGGTCCGAGGGAGGTACATATTTATTTTACCAGGTGATATGGGAAGCCCAGCAGCAAGAATATCATTGTTCATTTTCCTTGAGCAAATCCAATCAACAAAACGAGAGTCGTCAGGAACTTCACCCTAGCAGCCGCGAAAATCTGCAGAAGGGAAAGGGAAAGGAATCCGTAGAATGGGACGAAAAATCGCTTGGCTGAATGGCTACATCTTGCCCCTATACATCGAATCAGGATAGGTGCGAGAACAAACAGAAGCGATGATCAACTCGTTGGCAAAATTCCCTCTGTAATACCCTTCATCTCCGATGAAGTTAGCACTTCTATGAACAAGTGCCTGAGGAGATTGGGCTGGACAACACGGTTGGAATCGTCAAGGTTCTACCCGACAACTCAAAGCCGACTCCCGGACTGCACAATTTGCCCTGCTGGGATGGCGATTGCGTGCTGGCCGGATGGTCTTGTCCTGCAGACCTTCTTAAGTGCAGGTTAAGGTGCATTTCGATGGCAAGGCTAGCTCACGCAATTCCACTGGGTTTGGTTGCCACAGGGTCCAGTGTCATAAGGGGGACGATTTCGGGGTCACGGTAGGCTCTGAGGCAATAAACTCAAATTGGCGCGCGCAAATCGCTCGAGGCATTCTGGATCCTTGTTGGGAACACAAAATGAATCGCGGAAGAATGCCTTTCAGTTACAAGAGTGGTGTTAGTCGCGGGAGTTGGGAATCCCTTATTTGAGACTGGCTTTCCAACCACTCCCTCAGCACGGTCCACCCAAAGTCTTACTTTAGTGTGCTGCGTTGGCTGGTACAGCGGATCTACAGGGTGTCCCATAAATACTGCAACACCTTTTGAGCTTTAATTGTGAGAGTGTCTTTGGACTTTTTCCCAAGGTTGGCATACCTTCAGTTCTTTCAATCTCTTATGAACAACCTTGACAAAGTGCACGGCTTACCATCCATTTTACATCTTAGGTGCACCTAAACCTCAACAGAGGTTCCAATCCCTCTTACAGCTAGGACGAACATCCGAGAATGAACATGGCGCTTCATTGGGTTTTTAACCGCTCCGCAGCCTACCGTGTACCGAAGAGAAAAGCGATAAAAGTAGTCTATGTTGCGATCGCCCCACAAGTTCTGACACCTTGGATCTCAGGATAAGCATAGAAGCGAAGTGACTCATTACCAGGTTTGGCTCGAAAAGAAAGATGACCGGAACGCTGGAGTTTGTGAACACAGTCAGGAGTGGTCAGGTAACAACTGCTCACAGCCCACTATGAGTTGCATGAGCACCGCTGCTCAATTCAATGGGAGCAGCACAGTAGAGACAACAGATCCAAAAGCTGTTTGAGGGCCGAAAGTGGCGTTTACGCGGACACCGTCCTCATCGGCGGCAAAATTCCTCACATGCAGAGCAGCTACAATCAGAGTCCCGTGGAACCAACGGAAGTGAAAGGAATATTCGCCCCGAGCAGCAACCAATCATTATTACGAGTTGGGCAAGGGTTTCAGTCACCGATCGCTCTCCGCAACTATCTGTTCAAAAAAGATAATACTCGCCTAACTAATGAACTAGCTAACGAATGTTTTGATGCACAATCTGTTGTTATGCTATTCTTCTCAAAGAATACGTTTTCTCTCGAAGGGCAGTAGCTTCTGTATGAGGGGCAAGACCTGTTCAGGGCTGGTCTCATGATATTCTTCTCGATTTCGCATCCTCAAACAATGGTTCTCATATCTCTCGATTTCAACCTTCTGGACCATCTTACTTCAGCTTTATTAGGGGGCGGAGCCTGCACTAAACAATGTCCAAGCAGAGGCTATCAAATCTATTCTCTGAAAAGCTTTGAAGAGGATATCCCAGAATATCATGCGGCTCTCAGCAGAGTTGTGTTCGAAGCCACTGAGAGCCGTAGTCACAGCAACTAAGGGAATTATCTGATAAAAGCTATGGTACGTATACCATGAAAAGCTGAGTTGGGATGAAATGGTGCCCCGGTAGCGTAATTGGTAGCGCACTTGCCCGGAAAGCGAGAGGTGCGGGTTCTAGTCCCGCCTGGGGCGGAAGTTTTGTTCACAACCCAGCATTCTTGTGAAATATCTGATAAATATTTATCCTTTGAACACCATAATGACTGACTAAGAATTGTGTGTGACCCCTTGAAGATGCGCCCAGCCTAGAGAAGTTACAAGTTGGGGAACGTGTAGCAGTTTTTATGGAACACCCTGTATTAAAGGTACGGTGTTTCTTCTCCCTCGCGATTACGTAACCATTAGGGATATCGAAGGACTAGTGGGTGTGTGGAGATCTTTGATCGAATACTCGTAAACTCGACTTCGTTACTTCTAGGCTCGGAAGAAGGCGAATTCGCCGAAACGTTACCAATAAAGTATCGGTACCAACCTCGTGTGGAGTTCAGCAATGCTATACCATACAACTAACTCATTCGTGTTCGGAAAGGTTGCAAGAATACTCCGGGGAGGATTCCTTCATGATGACACAAATGGACACAATTTTTCGACTCTAACCCTCTTACAACCACCGCTATGCATGCAACATTTTATTTATATACCAGATTGGTCCCCCGGCAACTGCCGGACCTCGCTTTCGTGCACAGTCATAGACTGTCCGCTGTGCCCTCTTCCACCTGTGACACCGATACCTCGTGGAGGTGCCGCTGGTGGAATAGGGCACAGCGGAAGGCTATGCACAAAAAGGTGTCTCAGGCAATAGAGGGCATCATCACATGACGGTCAAATGGCATCACGATACCTAATCTTACATTAGCTCTATTAAGGATTGTTTTTCCTCCTCTTTTCCCAACCCCCACTTCCCCAGCCATTTTTCCTCCACTGCCCTCCGGCTGCCACAGCAGCACCACTTGGAGTGACCGACAATGCTCGGTAGGTGCTTATATAGCCGCTGCGGTGTTATCACAATCATGCCATTGCAAAACACTCATAGCTGAAGTCCTGCGAGCAACCTGACTTTGTTAGCGGTTTGTTCATTCCAAGTTTCTTATCACTTCCTTGCGGACGGACAGACGGACATACTTACATACATACAGACACACATACATACAAACCGACACACCAAGTTAGCGGTTTATATATCAGAAGGATGTATGTTTCACCGACAGTCGCTAATCCTTCCATTTCATTATTAGTACTGAGACATTTTTTGGACCCGATAATTTACGGGAGCTGGTTTGAACCACGCAAATAAATTAAGCAAAACGAGTCTCTACTAAGAGGAGCTGTGCCCCTCCGGTAGACCACGCCGTCATCACTGGGACAAAGGGCGCAACAAGGGTGCTAGTGTTACACAAGGACCGCTTCGACCTCTTCAATTTCCCTCAGCCGTAACATGCTGATGACTGCACTCTCTCACCTGTTGCGCTGTCTTGTTAATCCTTTCGTCCGTGGCCAGTTCTCTCTGGATTCTGGGAAAGAATGAGTAATTCCCGAGTTTCAGCGATTCAGATTCTTTCCCCTTTTCCTATACTTTCAGTCCAGTACTGGCCCGAGTACTTCCCACGAATTCAACCCCTAGAAATCCCTCTGGCGAATTATGTTGTTGAACCCACACCATCAGATATTCGCTAAGGTGCTGGGAGTGTGCTATGGCAGCGGAGCACAACCACGCTCCGTCATCTGCGTGACGATCATCTGCTATACTCGCTCACCTTTGTATATATTTTCTTGCTTCGGCATGCGACGGCTGGGGCACCGCTCAACAAAAGTATTTTTTCCAGTGTTTTTGCCTGGTTTCAAATTGCACCCCTTCTTCCATTTTCATCTTCGATTTTCGGATGCGGGAAGCAACTACCACACCGGGCTCACTAGTCTTGTTTTCAGCGTTTTTGCCCGGTATGAAATTGCACCTCTACTTTAATTTTCATTGAATGGGAGAGCAATGACCACAGCGGTTCGGATTTGGAACGTACAGGGAGGCCACGAAAGCAGCAGGGCAGTTCATGGAAGCTCTCCTCCTTTTTCAGGAAACCCTGCCCTAGGTCTGAAGTGATTCACTGGCAAGTGGCGCTGGTTATCGAGAGTGCGATCCGGGGATCAAACCGTGGGTCGAACGTCGATCAAATTCGGCGTCGTCCGGGCCAACCAAGCCTTCCGTCCGTGATCGGTTACCCTTACCAGATTTGTATGGGACCATAAACACACTGATTCGTACATTGGCTTGCTATCGCAAGTCACTGTGTAGGCCATTTTTTCAGTTGCATCTACGAATGCACAAATGGAGGAAGAATGTGTCTCGCATGTCACGGATTGATTAACGGTGAATGCGTTATGCTTCACATTTTGACCTTGCCCTTACCAAACACAATAATCGGAACTTTATACATCTTATATTATGGTGGAAAAGGTAGTAAAAAGCTCACGTTTGCGAATTCTTTCAGATTCTGATTGTTGTACGTAGCCTGATTGCCTAGCCAGAACTGCCGCATCTCATCCATCCACATAGCCAATACATAATTTATCAGAGTTGTTTCACTCAAATCTTCCATGAGAGGAGCCCTCAGAAAAGACGTAAGCGATTTTTTGTTTCCACGAGTATTAAGAGAAACTGAGAAATATGCTCACTGGTGATAATTCACTGACATTCTTGATAGGATTAAGGTGGGTCCGGGCTTACAATGCATGACATTATATTCAGCAATTGTATAATAGAAATCGTCATATTGCTGAAATCGCTGTGGATGAATTCAGATTCTTTCTCCTTTGGTACACCGCTAGATTCTCCTCAGGTCTTACTAATACTGAGACAGCTTCTGCAATATTCTCTACGATTAGGTGCTGAAGGCAGAACTCACCGTCAACGGTGGCGCGGCGCGCCTGTGCGGTGATTAAGCTCTGTGATCATTGTGACGTAGGGCGAAGCGAAATCCGAGAATTTTACAAAAGGGGATTGCATTCAAGTTCCCGTGTGCCAAAATGGGTAGAGTCGGCTTGGAAACGAGGATAGGACTTAGTTGAGATAAAGGAATTTTTGAAACCATGATGTATAGCTAGGATTACCTGCCATAGATGCTACACTCAGCAACCGGTGGTTTAGCCTGCTCAGGCTCGAAAAATTTCGCCTCTACACACTTTGGAGGCAGCCGACTCTGTCACACATTCATTTCCCCTTCCCCTTTCCTGCTACTGTGTGCTCAGTTCCGCCTTCTGTCGTATCAGTTGTTGGTTCTATTTGCATATTACTTGTTTTCTTCACTTGGAGATTTCACTTTGTGAATATTTTCGACGGTTACGAAGGAGGACGTTCATGGTGTGGGACGCTTTTTTCAAACGGTTTCTGCATGCTGTGGGCGCTCTCACGTAGACTACAATACTGTTCTTCATCTTCGCTGAGCGCCCCCTGAAGGCCAAGAAAGAGTCGAAAAAAATTTGTTAAGGTAGGCGGTTTTTACTGCCTTGGAGGAAATTGAAGTCCTGTTTGGCGGCAGCGCCGAAGAAAGGGTGGCGTTTACATAGGGTTCGTCGGCATCCTAATTCTAACAGCGAACTATGTAGTGGTCGAGTGGATAGCGCTGTGGAATTGGGTTTGTACGGCAAAAGTGGTTCGAGAACGGTCCATGGCCGATTTTCGATTATTACTCGCGACTTGGAAACGAGCGTGGCGCGGAAATGTAGCGGAATGCTCTCCTCAATCGCTCTAGCTGTCGAGATGAAGCCTTGCAACTGGAGGAGCCGTTGGCCCCACGTATTACGTCTTGATGGAGAGAATAATTTGCTATTTTTAACGTCATACGTGTCCTGTGGTACATCACTCCCTTGGGTGTCTGCCATTGTCCATTTAGAAGTGGAACCTCTCATTATTCGGGAAGGACGGCAAGGAACTCTTTTCAGTTTGAAGGCCGGAGCCACCTGTGAGCTATTGACCTAAAACGGCCTATTCTTCAGATCTGGGTCGAAATCTGTCTTCTCTAAAGCTTCTAACATAAGAGGTATGGAGTGACCTAACCACGAATAAGCATCCACTTTTTCCGATAGCTCCTCAATTTACGATAGTTGGCGCCAGCCTGGCGCGATAACTTTGCTCCACCAGATCCCGGTAAAAATCCGAAAGTAGAAGACACTGATGGCCTGCATAATGAACATGATATCCACTATTGGCGAGGGCGCTATTCAGAGCAAATTTGGAAGCTCGAGCCTAAGTGAAAAAATGTGATCGCGAGGGATTGAAGCTTGGACCATTTTCTCACAATTTTTTGGGGCTCGCGGAGCCGCTCAGCAAAATGGACATGGTTTGTAGCCAACGCACAAGCTCCTATAACATGGAGAAAACCGTTCTGAGCAAGCTTCCCATACCCTGAACGATCTCTCTCTACATGTTT
>KZ345830.1:24566-35734 GCA_002352805.1 Teladorsagia circumcincta | reverse complement strand
ACCTCTCAGGAACGCTGACTATTTTGCGCCTATTTTGTACTCAAACCAAATTTCCGCCGAAAAAACGCTCACTTCAGCCGATCACAGAACATGGACCGGTTTTGCACTAATATCTACGGCTCGTTCTCAACGACATCAAAAAAGGAAATGGGCAGCTAAGAGCTATTCCGCGGCGGCTCGCAATAAACATGTCCGGAAAAGGAAACATAATCCACAGATGGACGACTATCGGCCTAGGAACTGAAAGCCGAACAAGCAGTTATTTGGTGTCTGATTGACTGGGCGTTTTTCCTCCTTCCTCTTTTCGAGCGCTGGCAAATTTCTAGCCCGACATTCCTACAGTTATCTTGTTGAAATGCTTTACGGGGGGGAGGGGGGTAGGAAGACAGTCGCTGCGGTGGCGCGCGCCGTGTTTGCGCCCATTGCAAAGCCAGGAGTTCGTGAACCAGGAAGTATGTGCGCTCTTCGTGTGCCCCAAGAGCCCCCCTCACGCGGCGAAGAAGAAGGCGCAGCCGCGACAAAGGAGGAGTCGCAGCGCGTACTGTAGCGGGTAGGTGTAAGGTTAAATAGAGTGCCATACTACGTCCCATATCGCACAGCATGCGCTGCGACTCGTCTTCGCCGCATCTGCGTCTCTCGTTCGCAGCACGGGCCTCTTGGGGGACACCCTGACCCTCCAGACGGTTTAAGAGGGTCACGCTATAGGGCCGCTTGAAAAATGATCCTCAAAGCTGGTTCGTGCCTGGGGTATGGAGATGGCTGACTACTGCTGCAAGAACCCCAGGTTACACCTACCTCGCATTCAGGTGAGTCGTAAATGCAGACTTAGCTACACAGACGCCACATCAGATAATCAATAGCTCCAAAAATCATACGCTTCATCGATCTCTTGATCAACATATGAGCCACTGCTACCCTGCAGAGTCAGTCGAACTCGTAGTGACGATCATGAAAAATCGCAATCACGTTCGCTCACTGATGTAATTTTTTATCGATGTGACGTCTGTGTTGCTAAATCTGCAATTGCGACTCATCTGGTAAACGAAACAAATTGCAACTGGCAGAGCTCCCACCCATTCCCGGCTAGACTTATCTACATACCGTAGTCATAACCACGTAATCCTAAACATGGTCGAACAGCTGATGTGCATTTCAGACCATGGTAAGCCAATGCCAAGGATCTTCCGACGCGGGTGGGAGGGACGGTGAGTAGTGCTGGCCGTATTCTGTCTTATAAACTTCCCAAATATGAGAAGCTTTGAAAAATTTCCGACTTTTCTTCCTAAACTCCCTCAGTCGACGGACCACAAATCGTTGGAGAAGAAAGGTATAAGTTGCGGTATGAGATGTAAGATGAATATAGCACTCGAGTAAGACTGGTACAGCGTTATCTCGAGAGAGTCCAGATGTACAGGGAGGAGTCTTCTTGACCACCAACTTTCCTGCTCACCCTGCTGCATACAGTCGCTTTCAAAGAGTAAAAACGTCGAAAGGACAAAGTCCTTTAGATTGTCATACATGCTTGGCGCCCTGTGACATCTCATGAATCGCTTTTGGCTCAAGAAACCCCAGCAGCTAGTACAATGCAAATGTTTAGGTTTTTCAAGAAATTTCGTGGGCTATAAATGGGAAATAGTTTCCTGTTCCTGAAATTATGCCGGCTGAAATGAAATAAACGCTCGTTGGTAATAAAAGGTCGAATTTCAACCCTGTAACAGATGATTACTTGTCGAATTTCAACCCTGCAACAGAAGATTACTTTGTTGTACATATAAGTGTTACTATGAGGGGGCAAATGAGAAATTAGCCTAGTTTTCCTTCCGCGGTCATCATATACCCTGCAAACTCATCAGTAAGTTAGGAGGTATGAAACGAAGAACTTTTCCATTTCAGCAAGCCAGTGAGCTAACTCATTGTGGACCGATTATCGCGCCTCCTTCTGGTTTCTTATCCACAGCATTTCTTGTTTCAATAATGAAATCCAAGTCAGTGTTCCCCTGAAGCTCGCCGACCCGATACTCGAGCTTCTGTTAACTGTCAAACAATCTCAGGTGGCCTATCCAGAAACGGACATCTCTAACAAAATCAATTGGTGCCAATAAAGCAGAGAGAACATGCCAAAAACGCTTAGAAATGCCACTACTTTCGATGAAGTGGAAACAACGAAGGATTCAACCACTGCAGTCACAGCCGATACACTGAGAATATGCAACTGATGGTGGCACATTCCGGTTTACGAGAGCGGGACAGCAGCTGCAGCGAATATATCAAGTGAGAAACGACGAAGTCTACGGTTTTGAATACTTTATCAATGTGCACAAAAAGAGACCACACGTTTTATAATTTATGTTGTTACACGCAATGTTTTCATGTCGTCATCATTCGCCTTACTTCCACAACTTCTTTATCGACATATTCTTCTCAGAATCCTTTTGCATGACCTAAAATAGTGAATTAATTATGGAAAAATGCAACTAATCTGAAGAATGAATCGACCATAAAATTCACATAAATTGAGAAGGCCTTAGCATTTCGGAACGAAATAGAATTGAATTCAAACTTTAGGACAAATGGAAGCGATTGCAACTCGATAGTGAGCAAAAAAAACAATTTGGCCTGAGAAACTGCACATGTGGTGCAGTGGAAGCCTCTGCTGAAAGTCGCCCTAAATCGCACAACCGAATAGCCACCAAAAAGCGACTAGTGGGGAGATTACTACCAACCAAACACATTGAGGGCGTGACTGAAATCTCAGCGTCCAAAACGTCTTTTAAAAGTCAATTTACTTCCGAGCCAGGATGAAAAACTGCGATTGGAAAGAACCATCACTGCATTAAACAAAACAACGAAAAACATACCTTTCCAACAGCCATCTCAAAATCTTCTTGAGTAACATGGATGCGCCGTTCACGGAGAGCGAACATGCCAGCTTCAGTACATACTGCCTAAAAATAGCAATGACATACTGCATCTAGGTAACGTCCAAAACAAAGCTTAAAACAGCATATGCTCACAGATAACATTTAATCCCACTAGAAGCATTACTTTAGTAGATTGGAAGGAGGACAAACAAGTAAAGGTGCTTACAACTTGCTGGGAATAATGATAAAAAGTGTTCTCTCTCTGCAGTGATTGGGTGAAGGTAGCAAAGAGTTTCAATAACACGTCCATAGACTTAAGCCAAACGGGAATGAGAAAAGCCGCACTCCAAATGTTCGGAAGAATCGCAGAGACGATTCGTACAGTCCTCGAATCCACCTGTGTTACCTACCTGCGCACGGTCAAACTACTGATACATTAAGTTGTGCTAGAGTAGCGTGGGAAGATAAAACGCAGTATGCCTAGACATCGTCTTGCCTGCAAGTAACTGTACAGTTACTGTATAGGTTAAAGCAACACGCCCAGCAGAAGTTGTGTCGAATAATCCAGTGGGTGGGATAGAGTAGCCCACAGATGACTGCTGTCGCAGGTCGAAAGTGTGCGACAATGGATAGGGTCTTACAAAGCCAGGCCTTTGGCGACTAATCTTAGCATATGGAGGAGACCTCGCGCGCACCCCAAGATACGCAGCTTGTGTTACGGCGATGCGACTAATTCAAATACGGCAGGTAAATGGGGCCACGAAGCAAGCAAGTTCGTACGACTCGCCTGGTTCGCCCCTTCCTTATTTGAGAGCGAATACTTGTTACTGGCTTCATCGACAGTTTCCCTTTGCTTATCTTTTTTACATTTTTAGTCAAGTGGACATCCACAACTCATTTAACGACCGCTGCGAACCCACAAATTTGATCTGTGGACGTAGCCTAAAACGTGCACTCGAACGTCTCTGCGATATGGAATGGAAATCGATTGTGTGGTTCATTCCATAAGAATTTTTCAACTCCAGCCATTCCTCTCTTTATTCCTTGGAAACATACCCCCGGCTGAGTTCATGAGTATAAGTCTCTTTAACGGTTAAATAGATCTGTCAGCGAACGTCGACGTCGCAGGCTTCACGGTTCGAAAGTGCGTAGCAAAGCCGCTATTAGGTTCCTTTGATAGCAAATCCCACTTCCAGCAGTTCGCCTGCCATATCCGCTTATCTTTAATGCTCTCGCGTTTCCAGATCGGTTTCCAACTTCAGCGTACAGTGCCTCTGTTGTTCCATCTGCCTCACGAAATACTCGACTGCGGGAAAGTAAAACCCCTCATTCTAGGCTTCGGCGAAGACCACCTTGGAACTCTTCCTTCATAATCAAGCGTGATTTCCCAGATCTCAATCTGATCGCAAGTGTGCCTTTAATTTCAGCAGCACTTTCAAGTGGCCTGGTATGGATGAAAATATTCCGGCAAAACTGCTATTTACTTGCTAAGTGTTGCGCTACAGAGTCCCCCTTTACATCACCCTATTTTGATACTACAGGGCAGGGTAAAATTACGGTTACTAACATATCACATCACTAAAAACGAACATAAGCCTATTGAAGCAAATCAACTTCAAAAACCAGTTGGCCACTGGTATGACAAGGCAAAGCTAGATTGGGTTCAAAATCTACTGACTATTGCATTGATACGGCCTTCACATGAAGAGGGAAGGGTGCGCGGTGGCACGCAGGTAAAACTCGGCGGAACGATTTTAATTTTTTTGCGCTTTCTTGGAGAAATTAAGACTTTTTGAAGTTTTGAGATTTCCCTTCCCTCCAGGTTTCATGCAGAAAATCTAGCCGAATTCGGTGGGGCATTTCCAAATGACAGTTTAAAATTTATGATCTCAAGGAATACCTCCTTGTACGATTTTTGCTTCATCACTGGGCACCCAGCTCTGCTGAAACTTTTGAAGTAATTTTCTAAAATGACTTCTTGTCCATGAAAGACATGAGATCTTAACGCCGACGTCAGACTTTGTGACTATCCAAGATTCTCCAGCGAATCGGTGGGTGCGAGCGATGCACCAGCGGTTCGAAAGATGTGCCAGCAAATCGACAGTGTTTGGAAGTGCCGGATCTGGACCCGCCACCTACAAACACCAGTCACGTCGCTGGCACATCTTTCGAATTACTGGTACATCGTTTGAATCGTTGGTGCATTCGCTAGCGAATTCCTGAATAGTCGCAAAGTCTGACATAGGCCTCAGTGTGCCGAAATGGTCTTTTTCATCAATTTTTTCAGGTCGGCGGTACGAAAGTTGCAAGGTGGAGAAGGAGCATCTGCATGCGATACTTGTTCTGGTGATAACTGTAACCTTCACATCTCCTTTTTTTACACCTTAGATTGTCCCGAACATGTTGACGCGTCCAATCGTTACCCTTAGGAGCTTCTTCGTTACGTTGAACTTTGGCTTGATGTAACGTGCCAGAGCCCCTTGTCGGCATTTGAGCATTGGCATGCAGTGATGTGGTCGTTTCACAAAATTTTGAAGCTGTATGGTATTTGATTTCATTAGGAGGAAGACATTGTCCCGTATCACATTGTACCCGAAAAGGTAGAGGAAAGTGAAGAAATCCAAAAAGTGGATTTGACCGAACGCACTCCTGGTTACCATAATTTTGGCCCACTTACAGAAATATAAAATCGAACTGGAAGCCAAGTAGAATACCAAAAAAAAGCTCCCGCGATCAACTCAAACAGCAAACTTCAGTTTTATGAATAAGACAGATACGATTTCGAAATCTGACTCACTTTCACTTCAGCTCCACTTGCTCCGGGTATAGCTTCGGCAATCTTCCTCATGTTAATACCTCGCATCAAGTTCATTTTTCGTGAATGAATTTTCAAAATGTCGGCTCGAGCTTTCTCATCGGGAGCTGGGAATTCTATCTGGAAGAATATATGATTGATTCCATCCACAAAAATTTTCAGAAGTCGCGCTCAAATGAAAACAACAATTGTATTGAATTACCTTTCTATCAATTCTACCAGGACGAAGCAATGCTGGATCGAGAATATCAATTCTATTAGTAGCCATGATGACCTTAATGATTAGTTGCATAACCAAATAGCGAGGAGATCGAAACGGAGCTTACTTTGATGTTTTTGGTAGCTTCAAACCCGTCAAGCTGGTTTAACAATTCCAACATTGTACGCTGCACTTCCGAGTCTCCACCGCTAAAATAAACAATCATAATGAAACCACTGTGAAAGCATTTGCAACACTTTTGCAACTGAAACCTTTAGAAGGAGAGTGTCAAAGTTTTTTTTTCTCAATAAAAAATAAGGATTTGATCTATCATGAAAATTGTTTATCTCAAAAAGAACGCCCATCATTTGAGCGAGGAGGTAAATATGACGCTATACCTTGAACCCTCAACGCGACTTGAACCGATGGAATCAATTTCATCCATGAAGATGATAGAGGGAGCATGTTCTCTCGCCATCACGAAAAGCTCGCGGACCTAAACATTAAGAAATTGAGGAAGACTCATAACACTATGCAAAATCACTATTGAAAATTCCCCATGAGAAGGCTAGAAAAGCTATTGTCCTCACCATTCTTGCTCCTTCTCCGATGAACTTCTGGACGAGCTCAGACCCAGACACTCTAATGAAGGTGCATTCCGTGTGATGAGCCACCGCTCTTGCGAGTAAGGTTTTACCAGTTCCTGGCGGACCGAATAGAAGAACACCCTTTGGCTGGGCGATACCGAGAGCCTCGAAAAGTTCCGGATGCTTCACAGGTAGCTCGATAACCTGTGATGACGGACATAAATGAAGCTATCGACTCAACAATATCTTTAATGCTGTGAAATACCTCTTTGATTTCCTTAATTTGTTTGTCAAGACCACCAATCATCTCATAGGTAGAGTCCGGCACTTTTTCAACCATCATAAGAGAAACGAGTGGATCTACCTGAAAATGTGCAAGATAAACGAAAACACAGGACGACACTCTTCAGTTCAACAAAATGTTAAAGAGAAAGCTACGTTCAAAACCTCGCCTTGTTTGGTAAAATTTTATGTAGAGCATAACTGTCAGCTCTGAGAGCAACACGACAGCCAGTATTTATCGTTGCTACCTCGATACCCTTATCAACATCCACCACGTATTTTCCTTCAGGATGAACCTGCAAACAGTAGCAGTTCAGAACATTACTAGGTAAAGCAAGTCCACTCCAGAAGAGAACGCTTTAGCCTTCAGTTCACCAGCGCGAAACAGGAACGAATGAAAAGCATACCTTCACAAGAACCTTTTTCTTGTCCATCGCTTTGCTCACTTCTCCGACATAGCTCCCTTGTTCTTGGAGCTGTTGCAATTCCTCCTTCAGCATACGGACCTTAAAAGTGCCTTTGAAATGAGTGAGGTCGTGCAAGGGAAACCATTATATAAGAGCCTACCTTTGAGTTGAGTTCGTTGCGTTGCGCTTGAAGGCGGAGCACATTCTGATTTTTCTCTGTCACCCTTTGCTGAACAATTAAATAAAATTTAGACTCCGACGAACTTTACTTGAGAAAAATGCAGACCCAAGATTATCTCCCACAATAAGAACAATTTTTAGGATGGCTTTTCCAACAAGAACACACGGCGCTAATGTTCTGGGTGGAAGGGGGGACCTTCAAAATCGTGAGCTAAATGTTGTGCTTGCGACTAAGACTTATCTGAGTGAGGCAATGGCAGGATTCTGGAGAAGAATGCGAGCAATATGTGTTCACCTTGAAATTTCTCCTCTCTCCTAGGCTTAGTGCTAGTGTCACCCACCATCGGCCCTGCTGTGATGCCCCCCCCCCCCTCAGCGACATGAGCGCCGAACACACTTCTTGAGAAGCAGTCACTGAACAGAAAACTGAAAGTCAAGGCTGCTCCAACTTCTAGGATGAGATTGCATGGCAGGAAGATGAAAACAAGAAACTACCCAAATCGACAGTGTGTTAAGAACAGTTTTCTACATTGCAGATCTATGACATAGTCCGGATTCGAATCGAAATACAACAAGAACACTTTAACACCAGTTTTTGTGCACGTTTTCAATTAGTCAATTAGTTATGCAAATGTGTCAGGCTAAAACTTAATAAATTCGAGATTTCCGCTAATTTACAAGTGATAGACGATTGTTTGCTTATTAATTGCAATCCTTATCTCAGCTATGGACTTGGCATTCACTCAGATCGACATGAATTACTCATCATAAGGATGACGCAGGTCGCTAATGTTATTAGGCGTTTCATGGCAACAGTTGATAGGCAAGTAGTAATGTTTCCTGAAGTAAAGAGTGCTCGAAGGAATGAAAGAATGATGGCAAAGCAGGAAAGGAGGGAGGTGGGCAGGGAGGCTTTTGTTTTTAGAACTTACTTTTCCCGATTTGACTGCATTTGTTGAATTAATGTAATCAAAGACTAGCGCATCTTAGCGTGCACCAAGTAAATAAAGAAATAAAATAACGCAGGTCTATACTAGTGCTGCATTAGTAGAGAACGAAGAAGTCAAGCGATTCGGCAAGGAGTTTCTCAAGTCATATCGACATGGATTAATATTCAGGTTTTCAATGCAGTTGTCGCTCACGATAAGGAGGCATGGAAAACCTTGTCAGTAAGTAAGGATGAACATAATGAAAGACGCTTGATGAAATCTGCAGAAAATTCACTTTCCGATCGCCTGAAAGCTTTGGCGCCTTTTGACAGGTTTGTTCAATAGCAGCAGATCTCCCCCGCCGGACAGCAAACCCCTAAAACGAGGCTCTCCATTTATCTATTCTGCGTTAAAATTTGCAAGGATGTTCGCCGATGCGATCAATTTCACTAAAATTACTTGGTGGCCTATCCGGTAACGGTGGCTACTGATCCTCACTGGCAAACTATCGATGTCGACGGTGTCTGATACCTGAACCTTTTCTGCTAACAACTGCGGTGTTTTCGCAGATCGTTCATTATTGTCCTAAGATAAACTGATTTACGTAATGAATCGAAGGATAATGAACTCGAGGTAAACCTTCTAGAACTAAATAGATGAACAGTCAGCTCAACCTTGTAACAATGAACTCTGTTGGAGGCAAAATAATAAGTGAAGAGTTACAAACAAGTGGAGAGTTACAGGCGCTATCGCAATATACAGGGGGGGGGGGAAGAAAAGACATTTTGCCCATGTCGCACTTCGGCACTTTTTTCTTCACAGAAATTGCCGTCGTCGGTGGAAGTTCTTCGGCATAATAGTCCCCAAATGTCCCTCTATAAGTAGGCGCAGGCCCTCATTCACTGCCCTCACGGTCTTCAGAATATGACGTCATCTGTCGACGTCGTCGAGCTCAAGGTGGCCTACAGTAAGTGCTTCAGCCTGAAGCTCTTACATAATTTCTTGAATCGATTCAATGTGGGATAGATTCCTAGGGACATTAGCTCTGAATGTGCAAACCCCCTCGGAACCCGCCTTTCAGAAACCTTCGTAATGGTACACGATCCGTCGAGGACCCCATTGAGCTCGACCAGTGCACAATGTTTCCGAGGCAACTTTTTTCTGATGCCACCCACGTAGATGGCAACTATGAAGAATTTCTTATGAAAAGAAGTGTGCTCTTCAATTTTAAGTTGGGTGCACACGCTTTGAATCGAGCAAAGTTCGACTAAATCGATTTGAGTACGGAGACAAAATGTCTTTTTTTTTATTGCCCCCCCCCCCCAGTACAAGAGCATCTCTGGGACTAAGCCTGGGAGGGAAAAAATTTGGGAAAAATGTGAACGGCTTACGCACCCTGGTATCTGTCCTTTCTCGCCCAAGGCCTCGTTTTTAACGAGAAGGACAGTTCTATGCGCTTTTGGAAGCACTGCCACCACCTGTTGCGACCGCGTCGAGTTACATCCAAATACATAGGCATCAGCTCATATTTATTGTAAGCATCTGTGAAGAAGACAGCAGGTGCAAAACAGCTTAAATTAGCTTCGTCGAAGTTCTAGATCGCATATATGCAACTCGGAACCCTGTCACCACACAACCCTAGTATCAGACGAAATGAAGTAAAACATGGGCTTTCAACAGATTCATCCAGATTCACGGTTTGTTCGAATTTTTAACAGAAGCAGAACGTCGTGAGCCATCAGTAATCAGTTGTAAGCAAAACATTGAAAGCGCACCTGAGCTTCATCAATTTTCGTCTTGAAATACGTCCTTAAAGACTGCTCATCTGTGGATCCTTGATGTGTTAGTGGAGGCGCCACAACCGCACTTCCTGCTGGAGGGGCCATGTATACTGAAAGCTAATCCTATGATTCTGCTTATTCAAAATGCACGAAATGAAAACAAAGCAAATCATCTTTCTATCAAAAGAAATCAAAGACAGCAGTAATGGACAGTGAAACCCCGAACGCACAGTGATGACAATCTGTATTGCAGGTTATCTAGCACAAATTCCCATCAAAGTCGCCGCACAGAGAGCGCAGACAGCTTGACCTCAAAAGCAGCGCGCGTTTGGTGAGAGTGCAGAGATGCAAAGATTCGCGCAGTGCTTCGTGGGACAGTTGATACGGACGCTCCACGGAGAATCTCTGACCTGCGCCAAAATCCGAAATTTTGATATTACCGTAACTTCTCAGTTTTTCTTCGAACAGAAGCGTTTCTGAAGTTGCGAGATGCGTCATTCGAATGTGCTCACTAGTCTCTTGCCTGGTTGCACGCTCACATCAGGTTTTTGGCGGTTCACCACTACGCTAACTTCCTTTTAGATTTAGGTCGTTGCTCCAGGCATTGTTCGGGCATCGATCTAAATCCCATACTTCTTTGGTGATTTTAGCTTAGATTCTTTAGCTGTAACTCAATTCACTTAACTAATTAGCAGAAGCTATTTCTGTCTAAATCTGTTTTCCGGGTGGGCTTAACTTTCTTGCTTCATCTTACGACTGAGTTGCAATCACGTGTTCAATGGTGAAATCCTCCAGAAGATGATTTTAGTGAATTTTTGTAGTTCTCACTATTCCGAGCAGCGGTTTTCTCTCAGTGGTTTAAGTGGCTCACTCTTGTTTACCTGCTTCACAACTTGGGTAGCATCCACTACTATGACGTCATCTAGGATGTCGCCGATCAATAACGCGTCCTGCAGCGATTTTCGTATTGTGGGGGCGTCATTCACAGTTGGCACTCCGCCAAGCGCGTGACTCCCCGCTCAAGTGACGCTACTTTTGCCCGCAGGCCGTATCTCCGGTACAATGTCCGAACTGTTTCGCTTTTGTTTATGTATCTATCTTTCGTTGTGCTCAGTGGAGCCACCTCC
>KZ345830.1:8892-24466 GCA_002352805.1 Teladorsagia circumcincta | reverse complement strand
TGTCTACATTGGGAGACCGGAACCTGAGTTAAAAAAGTTGACAGCGTTAAGTCGAGCTAGTTTTTCTTAGCAGGAATACATTACTCAAGGGTGCCCACAGACTGTTGATTGGAGTGGATTTCTGAAAGGGCTTAACCTACCTCAAATCTCTTTGTGTGGGTGTTACTGCAGCTTTGAAGTGTGCTATTTCAGTCAAGGTTCTCTCTTGAAGTCATTCTGTAACTACATAACCTACAATGGCACGTACCAAGCAGACCGCTCGTAAATCAACTGGAGGAAAGGCTCCACGTAAGCAGTTGGCCACCAAGGCTGCTCGTAAATCTGCACCTTCTACCGGTGGCGTTAAGAAGCCTCATCGCTACCGTCCCGGAACCGTCGCTCTTCGTGAGATTCGTCGCTACCAGAAGTCGACCGAGCTGCTGATCCGCAAGCTGCCGTTCCAGGTGAGTTTTCTGTGATTTTGATGCTCTGGAATGCTTCTAATTTTTCTTTTGCAGCGTCTCGTTCGTGAAATTGCGCAAGATTTCAAGACTGATCTTCGTTTCCAGTCCGCTGCTATCGGTGCCTTGCAGGTGAGCAAAGAGTTGGTGCAACTAATTCAGCAGAGTGGTTGGGAAAGTGCCGATTGCAAAATTGTATTTCCGCTCCGGCTTTTTTCCATGGGTTTCTGAAGGAACACTACTGGAAACTCAATACGATGTTTTTGACCTATCAGTGTTTTCTGCGACACAACAGTAGAGCGCATGCATAGCCGGTTGTCCGATCGCGACAATCGCACAGCATAAGATACGTATCGATCGATTGGCGTGCGACATATGCGATCGTACTCTATACTCGCGCACCGGGCTTTCGAAATACAGTGACGCGCGGTCACGTGTTGTTTGGGTTTGCATTGGATCACCGCGTCGCCACCACTATGCGACCGCGGCTGGTGCAATCGCTACGATCGGACGATCGACTATAAAGCTGCTCGTGTTTTACAACTCTGTGGCAGAGTTGAGGCTCGTACTTGGGAGTAGTGTTTACGTAGCACGAAACTCCTTGTGCCGGCTGTATAAGTTGATCATAAGATCAGCATCGTCCATTCCTTCACCAAGTGTGCAGAACCGAATGTCTGGTACTACAGAAGGGTAACGGCTCTCATTTTCTGTTTTAAGGTAAAGTCCCATAGCTTATATGGTGGTGAATGAAGTGGAGGAGAGTGAGCCGATGAGTCTTTGTTGTGTCGCCGTAAAAAAATTAGGGTGGCGAAGGCTGTGGAATAGATTTCAGTGGATAGTCTGGGAAACATGTGTGCAATGCCAAGATATAACTATAAGGGCGCATGCATAATCGGTTGTCAGATCGTAACGATCGCACAGGATTAGATACTTGTCGATAGTCTCACGTACGACACGTGCGATCGTAACGATCATTGAGATCTCGCGATCATTGTTGCGATCGCATGTGTCGCACGATCGATGCGCATCTACTATCCACACTTGAACAATCGGACTTTCGAAATACCGTGACACGTAGTCATATGTTGTTCGGACTTGTATGGGATCACCGCATTGCATCCGCTATCCGACCGCGGCCTATGCGATCGTTACCATCGCCGCGATCGGACGACCGACTATAAAAGTGCCCCAAAACATGAGATACTACTTTTAAAGGAAAAGCGCTCATTTTTGCTAATTTTGGGCCTTACTTGTACTATGAATAGTTAATTCTTTCAAAAGCTTGTGCCTCAGCAGCTTTTTATCATACCTAGTAGCTCTTTTAACTAGAGCATTATTCTTCTTGAGAACTCCCATAGCACTTCATGCGACAGCTTCCCGACCTGACATCCAAGCTTTCGCGCTTCGGGGAGGCTTTTCTTGGTAATCTTAGTATCTGCTTTCTTTTATAATGAGAGGTTTGGCGGCCAACCACACGTAGCAGTCTAACTAATCAAGTTGAACACAACATATGCTGATATTCAATAGTATAATTTTCATTTGCAGGAAGCTTCGGAGGCCTACCTCGTTGGTCTGTTTGAAGACACAAACTTGTGTGCAATCCACGCCAAGCGTGTAACAATCATGCCGAAGGATATTCAGCTCGCTCGCCGTATTCGTGGAGAGAGGGCATAATTTTTCTGACCCGAATACAACATTCTGCTGCCACGATCTCTGACCATTTTTCTTTTCTCTACTAATTACTGCTTCTGTTTGTTTCTCACTGTGAATGATTGTGTGTGTTCGTAATGATAATGAAGCAATCGTTGTACGTTTTGCGTTATGAAGAAAATGAAGGAACCGGTGTCAGATCAATAGCGTGCTTAAGTGAAGTGACTTTCTCCTACGTGTGCGGCCGCCGGTGGCTTTTGGAACATTTGCAGCACTTTTGTCGACATCAGCGCGACTAAGGTGATCCAATAGTGAGCCACAGAGCAGGTTTTATTCGATTGTTGGCACTGTTCACGTTCCAAAACTTGGCTTACATCATTGGATCAATAAAACATCATTCCCGATAATGAAATTATTGAAGGGGGATAAGGGCGCAATGGAAGTGCGGTAAGCACGCCGCATTTTTCGGATACGGTAGGCACATCCAAGGGCAGCGGTCAACCGGAAGGCTTGGTGATTCGACGTTTTGTAGTGTTCTCTGGGCACTCTCGTGCATATACACTAATACAGCATCCATGCTTTCTTTCCTCCCTTTGAAAGGCTTAAGGAAGAATGCACAAAGTATGTGCTTTCGTGTCTGGAGTCTCACGCGTTGGTTGACCCCTGCCTCGTGGCCGTAATACCATCACATACATTTTGCGCCTACCAAGTCCCAAAAATACGGCGTGCTCACCGCATTTCAATAGCACCGGGATAAGTGCTATCAATGCAGAAATAGAAAGGGTGCTGGAGTACACACACAATGTTGACTCGTCGACATAGGCGAGTTATGAGCTGTAACATCAGTGCTCGCCTTATGAGAGCATGAGGTTTTCAGAATTGAAAATCTTATATGTCATAGCTACGGATTCCGAGCAGGAAATCAATATACAAGTACTGCTGTGAAACACTGTGTACATATATTATACGCATTCTGAAATGGAATAGAATTCTTCGCCGACTTCCAGAATCTGCCTTCATTTCTACTTTAGCATGCTCAAGTTGTGGTTCGCTAGGACAGAAAGCGACTTTTCCGATTTTCGCAACACAAGTTTTTTTGGTGCGGAAACCACGGGTGTTGAGCAGTGGTGGATCTCGAGTCTGCACCGAAAATGTCGCGCGTGAAAGGCGGAAACCTTCTGTCTTAGCGAATCACACCCGCACATGCTCACACAAAAGAATCAAGAATTAGAAGCTGGTATGCCGTGTTGGCAGCACAATCTGTTTCATTCGGATGTAATGTCTAAGTACAGTTTAGGGCAATTGGTAGTATTTTGTCGAGTGATGACAAAATACTGCCAGGTATCCTCGACGGACCCCAAATACCCTCGCTTTCAAAAAAACCAGAAAGCCACGTGGGCACACGTGGCTAAATTCTCGTTGAAAAGATGACGTCACGTGTGCTCAAAGATGCTATTGAATCGAGAGGTAAGCAAACCAGCCCGTTTGGCGTTTCTGCTGGGACCGTATGCTGAATGTTGGGGAAATGATAAGATCTCCGACGGTCGACGGAGTGCTTTAACTCGATCCTTTAAAGAGCCTCAATATGATGCTCACCTCAGGACTAAGCCTGGGAGACAGGGAGGTCTGTCGTCTCTCCGAGGCTTAGTCCTAAGGTGACAAAGCGGCCCTTCTCGCGGAGCTGCGTTTGTAGCTGAACCACTTCCGTCATCACTCTCATATCGTACCGACAAAGCTGAAGTAGTCCGTCGACTTCGGGAATCCCAGCCTCCCCCCAGCATTCAGCATACCGGCCCCCGCAGGAACGCCAAACGGGCTGGTTAGCTTACCTCTTGAATCGATGCCACGTCAATGCCACGTCAATTTCTGCAATTGCACAATTTCTGGCGATTTGAAGGCGAGGGTAAGTGGAGAGTGCAAGAGGTTGCATTGTAAACTCGGTAAAAACACATATCTCGCCATCCGTAGAGCTCATTTCTCACTCTCTACTTCTGCATTTATTTACTTGTTCACGGAAATAGAAAGGGAACGAGAAAAAAAAAACCCGAAAATCATGCATAGCTTAGAAAACTTTTGCCAAGTCAAAAGCCATCAAAACAGTTTGTAAACCACGCCATTTGTACTTGTGTTAGGGTATGATTCAAGGAATAAAGTACGAAGAAATTCGAAAAGGAAAAACGGATGAAAAAGGTGCGGTATACATGTATGCCGCACTGTCCCACGCGGACTACAGTGCGTGAGATATACAGTACGTCCCTCCAGTCGTCAATGTGTAAAGTGTGGTCAAACTTATAGCGATGAAGGAATTCACAATTCGCAAAAGGTGTGGGTTGTCGCGTGCGGTTGCGTTGCGTCTAAATCATTCGAGTTTAGTTTCAGATACTCACTCACATTGCCGAAAGTAAAAGGCCATTTTTCTTTAGGTCGTAAGAGTGCCGTGGATCGGACAACACCTATCGTATTGATCGATTCTTCGGTGGGGCTCGCGCTCATACCTGTGGCGCTGCTTCCAACTCCTCACAAACTCGTGAATTCGACAAAAAATACGTATTTGGTATGAGCGTCGAGAATACTACAGAACCATATACAATTTGATTAGCAAATCTCAAAACAGGCCCTCCCTTGATCTTCGCTACCAAACCACGGCGTATACGGTAAACGCCTTGATCTACTGTCGATGATCGCCGTCGAAAAAAAAACGCGCTCCGCTAAAAGCGAGGGACTGGCAAAAAGTCAGAGAGTGTGGCACTGTGGAGAGAGCAGACGGCTAAACGAGGGGTCGGCGCCATCGGTCGTGTATTTGGTGCATTACTAAGACTATTTGACTTCAAATGACAAGATAAAGGAAAACTCAGGTTGAACTTCACCGCACAGTGTCCATCATCGTGTAGTATTTTTGACGCTGATTTTAGGGATGGACACCATTTTCGAATTTGTGAACACAATGGCGGAACAGGTAAGAGTACGGTAATTTTTCATTGGCTCATTTTCATATTGCCTAACGTCTCACGAATATCGTGACCCTGCACGCTCAGTTTTGTCACACAATGCGTGGATTAAGCAGTGTCCAGAGTTAGCGATCGCGCGTGCGATTAGGCGACTAGATGATCGCCCAATTGGCGGTGCAGACATACTAAGGTAGACTTGCAGCAGAAACTTCTGAGTTACGGGCCGCATCAGTGTCAGCAGCATATGCTGCAGGCTCACCCACTAGTCTATGACTGGCTGGTTCGCGTCTGCACGCCGTAAGGCGTTGTGGTAGCCAACCACAGACGAGTGGGCGTGTCGGCAGCATATGCTGCTGACACTGCTGCGGCTCCTGACTCCCTTGCAAGTCTATCTGAGTAAGTATCATCACCAGATCGTCTACTCGCTTAGTCGCCTAATCGCCTAATCGATACATATGCCTTTTTTGAATCATCGCCTAATCGACTGATCGCCCACGTACAATCGCCAATTCTGAACGCTGCCTTACTCATTTCTTCCTCTACCCACCAGGAATGACCAAGATCCTAACTGATTTCTTGTCTCGCATAATTCTTGGCAGAAAAAGCTGCTGTCGATTATCCATCTGCGCTCTAACATTTCGCAGCAGAACATGAGGTAAAGTTCAAGTATTCATGTAAACTCAGAGTGCTTGAATCCCGCAAGTACTCCTTCATTTTCTACGGTCGCAATCGATATGCATGAAAGACAAATCACCATCACATATTTGGAAGTATTTATTAATTTCAGATCAGTATCACTCAAGTTGTGCTGGAGTGAGTCTATCCGGGCATTTGCATTACATGTCCCGACAAGAGCAGTGACTACAATGCTATTACTTTTTATTGCCTCAACTGTAGGTTGTACTTTGTTAGTAAATGATTGTCAACTACTATAGGCTCTTCACTTAAGGGCAGGTGGCACAATAATTGGGTATTGAAGATTGTTAAATGTTGACAACTGAGCAGGGTGAAAATCGTGTCGAGGGAATGGTCACGTCTCTACGACCCCCCCCCCTCCCATGACGGAGGCTCCGGTACGATCCCCTTTTACACTCCGCACTCGGGTGAGCTCAGTGAATGCTACGTGGCGCTCACGCGACAAGGAGTGTGCTGGTAAGGCGTAAAAGGCTTCGCCCGTTCATATAGACGGGTCCTCTTCTTCGCGGAACAAGCTGCCATCAAATGGTCAGGATTGTTGCAGTGTCCAAGTTCCATTCGCACATACCCCACGTATAAGGTTAAGGGAGGCAAAGAAACTGGTTACGAATTGGAAATGAGTTTGGAAAGCTCTCAGCTATAGCCTAATATGGCGCTATCGCAATATATGGGGGCATGCTCTAGTACCAAGTCTAGGAGATTTCAGGAACTCATAGGGAAATGAAAATAGCTGACGCTCCTTGGTACCTGTCATCACTCACCCAGGGATTGATTCCGTGTTTGAAGATGAGGACATTTTCCACGCAGTTTCGAATGCTTTGCTTCCAAAATGCCCCCGCATCTTGCGATAGCGCCCCCGATATACGCCAATGCTCAGGAATGACGTTAGGTTTGAAGCTAAGTCGAAAAACGGCGAAAGCATGCCCTCCTTCGGACTATTGATACTTTGAGGGCCCTAATGGCTTAGGGAGCATCGAGACAGAGCATTGAAAAACCGCTGATAGGTGACATTAGAACTGAGTCCAATGAAGGGGAGAAACGCCAGGGAGAACAAAAATTGCTCACATCATCCGCCAGATCTCTTCTGCTTTCTGATGCTTAGTCCTGAGCAGGGTGAAGAAATTTTCGACGATGACTCTGTACTGCGTGAGTAAAGCGTTGAGAGTGAATGTAAGCGCGGAGAGCACAAACTTTTCGCTTGAGCCGAACGAATGCGCGCGCGGGAGAGCGTGACTGAAAAAGCAAAAAACGCTCGACGAATTCTCGTCCGATCACCCTGGCCCGAGTACATATGTGACTCACTGACTTGAATGTTTCCCCACTCCCCTCCCTCCACCCCCACTTCATTCAACGACATGAGCGCTGTTCTGAGCTCTAGCAAATCCCACGTAGGACTAATCTGTGGTTGAAACCAGCCTCCAGGTATGTAACCTAGTTCGCTTTTCTAGGTTTAGGTCATGACCAGTCCGATTGTTATTTGCGGAAATCTTTAAAAGAAGTAATGGATCGTTCATAATTGGCGATTAGGCGATTACGCGATTAGGCGATTAGGCGAGTAGTATATTAGGCGATTAGGCGGTGAAGACTACATACGTATTGATTACATTGCTCCGCCCATAAAACGTTGTAGTCGAGTAGGCGAGTAGGCGAATAGGCGATCGCTCAATGGGCGGAGCAACAAATCAATACGTATCCTTCCCTTACCGCCTTCTCGCCTACTCGCCTAATCGACTACTCGCCTAATCGCACGTACGATCGCCAACTATGAACACTCCATAAGCAAAATGTTTTATATGTTTTCAGGTAAACACACTTCTCTTAATCAGTATCATCTTAATGATGGGTTGCACTAAAGGTTCAGTCCAGTGAGTAATTCTGATTAATTTTTCACGAGAAAAAGGAACAGCTGAGATCTCGTATTCTCTTGGCAAGGATACTCATTTGAAAAATCGAAAAGGTCTCAAAAGAGTCTATGGAAGACTACAGAATTTCAGTGCAAAAGAACACGCTAAACCTCGCCCGTTGCCACCGCCACCACCCCATATTGAATTAGCAGGAAGTGGAACTAAAGAGGATCACACGCTAAAGTAAGTTGATACCGGATTAGCACAGGATTAGGTCAGTAGACTGAGGTCCCAGCTCGAGAAAAGTGGGAAGATCGACGATCATAAGGGCCATACCAAACTCACGGTACGAAATTTCCAGGTGGAGGCCAAGGGGGTATACCTCTACACATGCTTCCACCCAACATCCAGTGTTCCGCAAATGAATTGAGGTCATAGGCCGAATCCGTTCTCACCCTTTATGGTCTCCGTTATCCATTATTTCCCTCCTCGTGGTGCTCAGTATCCTCATTGGGGCCTTGGCACCTTCCACAGCCTGGAGCCTCTAGTCCTCTGTTTTCAGTTTCTGGGTGTTTTTTCTTCTCTGCCACCATCGCTCAAGGCCGCTCCTCAGCTTTCGTTATCGAGCAAAATAACCATAAGCTTGGTTTTGGGGCCTGCCTTTGAACTCAAAACCCATGTCACAGGTTTCGTAGGTCATAATGCTCATAAATGCAAGCAGATGTGGCTCGGCAGTAGAAAAATGCTAAAAATATTCAAAACACTTACACATAGAATAGAACCCCGGCGCCCGTGGCCTTGTGGGGGACATTCAAAACAGGGCCCTTGGAAACCGCGATGAAGTGACACTAGGACTAAACCCAGGAGAAGGGGAAATACCAGGGAGAGCACAAATCGCTCATATTCTCTCCCAGAATCCCTTCCCTATCTTGGGCTTACCATTGGTCTTAAGTATTATAACTGGATCACTCACTTAAAGGAGGATTCCACTATAAGAAGGAATGTTGAAGAAGGGGAAATTGAATATGGGGAGACAGGCTGACTTCTTGAGGGTGCGGACTAACACGCAGTTGACAGTGAAAGATTTGATCTCGGCGAGCTAGCATGACTCACTCTTGGCACAGTTGGCGCGGTACGCGTACCAACTATCTGATCACACACAACGGTTAACAGAGGCCGCGGCTCGACTGTTACCGTAATCCGCATTAGCATTGGTGCGCGCTGCATTAAGCACGAGCCAGAGACGCAAGGATCACTCGTTCATTATTGTTTTACTCGTTTCGCATATCGAAAGTAGGATAGGACTTGCGAAGCCAGTGATTGCTGGAACAGCCTAAGCGAATTGCTGAAGTTTGCAATGATCTTGAAATACACCTCAGAAGATGCCAGTGAAATAGAGTAAATGCTTCAAATGTAAGGGAATGGTGCATTTCAAAATTGCAGAGAGACCGATACAAGTTTTTTTTTTGAGTTCACAATATCTTAAATCTGTTCTCAATCGCATAAAAGAGTGCACATTGTTACAATAAAGCATGCTCCACTATTGTATCCCATGTTCTCGGAATTTTATCTTCCGAAACTCCATCTGCAGGAGCAATTCGAAACGTTGATAAGGAAGGTGGTGGTTCTTCCTCGCCTCAGCGCTTGGTGCAATTTTGCACGAATTTTGTGCAACGCCTGATATAACCAAACTTTAACAAAACTTTCAACCAAGGTATAGCAAATACTGTTTACCCTTGCCAGGAATACGACATTCATCCCTGCGGCTGGTACTTTTTAACGCCATTTTGGCGCAAAGGGGATAAAATTGACACCTGAGAGCACCTGCGCTAAAAGGGAATTTTCATCCCGCCATGATGTATCGTTCAACGCACTGATATTGATATGCTTCAGGTTCCACTAGTGAAGGCGTCAGGGTAGTACCAAATGAATTGTGCCCACTACACCAGAGAAGCCTGTTAAGGGAAACATACCATAATGAGACTTTTCGATATCAAGGAAATTTAGAGATGCCCGCTTAGCTAGCATGGAATTTCCAAGTATTGTACCCTTGCTAGTACGAGATGTTCTTACCACACGTTCCTTACATCAGCTTAGTCTTAATACTTTAGTATGTCAAATTAACAATTCCTTCAATGAAACTCTTTACTCACAAGCGCACGAACAGAAACATAGTTCAGCACTCAAAATGATCCTGATTGATCAAACAGTGCATGTATTGCTCACTGAATTCCATTGTTCCCAATCACAAAATATGAATCAAATCATTAATACGAAGTGGATGAACAAGAATGAGCGGCTGAGGCTGGCGTCGTATGAAGGGCGCGGGCGCGGATTACGGTAACAGTCGAGCCGCGGCCTCTGTTATCTGTCTTGTTCTGATCACTCGCCGCAGGTCTATAAGCGGCTAGTGACTAGATATCAGAGGGAGCATTGACGCTGAAGAGGGTTCAACGATGCAAATCGCATCGATGCGGAAATCAACGGGCAAGGAAAGGGTCCCATTTCTATGTTCTGAGCCGTTTCTCATAATTTTTCCTCCTCACTTGTATCACTCACTATCCTTAACCTACTTTGAAGTGGTGTGCTTCTCATAGTGAACTCTGCCTTTAATGTCTCCCCCTCCCACTAACGACACTCACTCACTTCAATGTCACACCTAGCGACATGAGCGCCGAGCCACATTTTTGGTTAATGGCAATAGTCCGAGTCTGCGACGGAGAAATTGTCATATGGAGGGAAACCAGACGCTTCATAGACAAGAGAAGAAGGACTGGCACCAACGCGACGCCTATTACGTCCATTTCTGCGCGTGTACCAAGTGATGGACGGGTACGATTTAGAACAATCGCACCTAGCCCTACTGCCATTCACCTTTTCCGCAAAATCAGTATAGTTTGTGTAACCTTCCAACCTACATAGGGTTTCACTTCACCGATGATGGAATGTGCATTTGATGAGAATTTCACATGCCAACTTATTGAACCATCGGAGGGCTGTGAATTTTTCAGAGATGTTGCATCGTTAACACGAGATGACGACAGCAGTAAGAAAACTAAAAAGAAGCCGATTCTATATGGGTCCAAAGAATTACTACTGTGAAACGGAGCTGAGATTGTACGTGTTCTGAATGAAGGTTTCCTTAATCAAGTATCACTTTTTACTATTTGTGTAGATCCTGATGTGAGCTGAGTAATACCTCTTAAAGACACGCCCCAGGATCAAATTTTTGTGGTCCTTGCACAAGAATACGAATGTATTGGTGCGAATTTGGCCGGCAGTGAAGGAGAAATGAAAAGAATTTATACAGAACGCTTAGGTTAAGGGTTCACCCACCTTCGCAATCATCTGTGTCAAGCCAATGAGAGACTAGGCGCGGAGAGGAGAGTATGAGGTGAGATAGCGAAACAGATTAGAGGGTGGAGGGTGCCAGACAACAGAACAGAGACAGAGAGAACAACATAAAAGAAAAAATGTGCAGCTTCAGCAGCTTACTTTGCAAGGCCCTAGCGCTATCGCTAGTTGATTTCGTGCACGGGAATGGCACATCTGTGATTGTCCCCTAGGGGTCTATTCTATGTACAGACCGAAGAGAATCCTTAACACAACCTCTGCCGGGAGTCTACCTTCGAACACCTTCTTCGGTTTAGCTTTTTTCGACTGGAGTGAAAAGAAAGCGAGGTACTGAAGCTCACTCCGCTTTTCCATGGATCGGATCACCCCAGCAACGCATATGCGCGAGAGCTGCTATTGCCCACGCGCGTAAAATCAATAAGGGTTTTGAAGAGCATGCGTTAAGGAGATTCAATGAAGTGTGAGACGATTGATAGCTTGAGCCAATTCCACATGCATACAAATTTCACAAGCAACATTAACATTTCAAAACAAGATATGAACTTCATTAATGCTGAATAAGTGCTTTCCTAAGACATACGGTCTAATTTGGCCGTTTTTAGCAAAAACAATCAAGAGTAACAAAGTTTGAAGGCGTAAAGATTCTGAAAAATATGAGTTGCGGAATAACTCCCAGTTTGCCGTCGACGCTACAGAGGCGCTGAATCATCTCGAAGTAAGCCTGGTTATCACTCGAGAAGTACTGGGGTGAACTCTTCTTCCACTCCAACAATCCAAAAAATCACATCGAGGAACAGGAGAGAAAGCGAGTAAATTGTGTAGTTGAAGACGATCTGGAAGGAGACAATTCAAATACAGAAAAAATTTCGTCATAAAATCTCTTCAAAATCATACCAAATCTATGAACGAGAATATCCACATGAAAAACATCCACACACTGCCATCAAGAGGGAAAGGCACTGCAAAGTTTCTTCCAACTATTAGAGTGTTCAGCTCAAGAAAACATAAATCAGACTAAGTGTTGTACATATACTGCAGGTCAATAAGCAGGTGTCCTACTCGTTTGGGAAGTAATTGAGTTCTACTTCGGCCGGACCTCGCCGTGCACTTTGCAATGCCAAGAACGCTTCGATTGCCTCTCGAATTTTACTAGAAACCGGTAGTGTGTGGCACAACAGCGTGTAAAGGAGGGATAGAAAAAAACAGTGCCCTCGTTTCGCAGGCAAGAGGTGGTGGGAACGGTTTCTCGAGAAGCCTTCTTCCTTGTTTTCCGATGTCAATGAGGTAGAAAAGCTTCTAAATTCGATAATTTATCTACACTTGCCATTAGATGCTTGTATGAAGAGTTTTTCCTACAATCTCTTGCCTTCGAGACGGCACTGCCGCTGCGCATCCTTGCTTTATAACTCTGTTCAAAAAAATCATTTGCAGATCGGGAAGAGAGCCTTGAGCTCAGCGTCTTGAGGCGAGCGTCTTCGTAGGTTTTTTGACTACGATCCCGCCGACGCCGATTCGTACCCGCCCAACGTTCGATATCTTCTTCGCCTCGTATTGCTTGCTGACTGGTGTCGAAACCTTCGGCATGAGGAGGCAGCCGTACTGACAAAGCCATCCTCTTGGACGCAGTTCACCCTGCTTGACGGCAGCAATTGCGATATTTCTAGAAGGGTAAAGTGGGGGCGTAGGGTGCTCAGTGGTACGCCAGTGGCGAGAAAGTGAAGAAAAGAAATCCGTCAGTACAACGCGGAACGGGTCCTTTTTTTTGGAAACTGGTTTTCACTCATGAACGAGTAACGGCTCAAAAAACTCACGTACGAACGAGTCCATCGCATTGCGTTTGATGGCAGCATGCAAAGCCATACATCAATCGAGCTGCATCGGTTGTGCGGCTGCTGGCAGCGCCGCTCGTCCAAATCACGGACTAGACTAGTGGGCGGATCGCTTCTGGGGGCGGAGCGCTTTCGAGGTACTGCTCAGCAACCAGCGCATATTTTGTCGTGAAAGCGCCATACCTCGTCTCTTCGGCAGCCAAGTAACTGGTTCGTGTGATTTCTTTATCGCAATCGCTGCCTTCAGAGCGTGATCAAGGGCTACCCATCACATTTTGAGGTGACGAAGTAGTCACGACCGAGCAGGTCTTCCTCCAGGTGGTTTTGCTTCGTTACGGATGGCTATGATGATTTCAGCGAAAATGGCTCTGCAAACAGATACTCAGACTTACGAATCGTGTTGGTATAGTTGAGAATCTTCGTGAGTGCTTTGAAGAATCCAAGATTTTGGATCGGAAGCAGAAGTGCTGACAGTATCATAGAGAAAATGATGAAGAAAATCAGACACATGAGTGCTGGACGTGGATAGCGTACTGGCCACAGAAAAGCTTTTCGCAGTGGTTCAGGCGGCAGTGGTTTGTCCAACGAACACTGAAAATGCACAACATTTGTTTGAATATGATCACTTACAAAAAATACATTGTATTGCTGCTAAAGTCCAAAAGTTTTTTTATCAGTTAAGAAGACACGCACGTCAAATCAATACCTATCAAAATGTGCACTCTCAGTGGAGCCTTGGAAGGCACCGAAACAGCATTGGAGTATTGAAAGAAAAAATTTTCATTATTCTGAATTTTGACAAACATACCACTTTGAATTGCACTTCTCTTCCTTCACGTTCAGCCTCCTCTAGTTGCTTTCGAAAATCAAGCAGAATATCGCGTGGCGGACACGGGGTAATTGTCCAATGCCCATCTGAACTAGCTTCTAATTTGCTCCAAAGTGTTTTATTCGAACACATGGCGAAGGGGGAATTATGGGGGAGAAGCGCCATGTTGCCAGAATTAGAGGTATTCCCTGTAATTCTACAAAAACAGACTGAAGCAGGTGCCTAACTTTGCGACAAGTCGCAGCGATTCGCGGGGCCCGAGCAATGTGCCAGTGACTCGAGCGGTACACCAACGGTCTGGGCGATGCACCGGCAGTCTGAGTGTGGGACAGTGGAGCGAGTCCCACATTCGCACACTGGCTCTCGCCACTTTCTCAGACTGGTGAGGGCACCACAGCTTGAAAAAGCATCGAGAGTCAACGTGTGAATGAGAGGGCAGGTAGCGAATACGGTGGGGCTCGAGTAGGGCTTGTGGGGTTGTTTCGTCTGGTTTCAGAAAGTCTGGCATGCAATGATATGTGTCGCACTCATAAGTGCGAATCAGCTAATAAGTATGCCTTGTGACAATGAATTCAAAGCAACAGTCTCAGATCGAGTTCGAGCAGTCAAGCGGTTGGTATCGATGTTGTAGGTAGGGAGATGACCGATGATGAAGAAAAATGGAAAGAAAAAGGTCGACGAGGCATCAAAACGGGGGCTCTCCCTCCTCGGTTCAGGAATGAAGTGAAGGATGGGTTGGACGAGCTGTTTGAATTGGCCCGCAGTAAATGCGCCCCAATTGCAATTGCCTGCAAGGGTGTTGTGACATCTGATCCTTTTGCTCCTCTGTGTCTCCTTCACTAGGCGAGACACCAGGCACCAATGCCCAAACTTTTACCACACGTTAGTAGCTCACACACCCCCGACCCCCCTGAATTGGCCTAACTCCTCCTGGCTCACGCATTCTTGCTTACTACTTGGTTAACGCTACACCAAAGGATTTCATACAACCGCCTGCAAGTAGCCAGCAATGCCTGGCTATTTGCCAGCAATGGGGCGCAATGCGTCGTCACCTGACTGCGAGCAACCCGAGCAAAACCACACCGCTTCATTATTGGTGCAGGCGCAAGGCACCACGTTAGTTGCTTCAAAGAACCGAGTTTAGTCCCCGCAGTCCCAAAACGACCGCAAAGCCTCCGCAGCCAGTCGCGCGCTCTCCACTGCTGCAAATGGGCGGCCGCACCGGTGCACAGTGGATCCGCCTCTTCGAACGCGTTAGACCTCTTTCAACGCCAACGCCTTTCAAAGGTAAGTTTTTAAATCAGTAACCTTTCTGTGTACCTGACTGGGGCTAGTGCTTCTCCCCACCCTATTAGCATCGAATTTTTAGAACCCCGCTGAGACTGCTGTCTTGAAGGCAGTGATCATGATGCCTGGAGGGCGTGCGGCTTTGATGATGTCAATGAACGTCATTGGTGTAGTAGAACCGCAGCGCAAAGGGGAGTGGCTGAGACTGGCCCATTCCCCCAATGGCGTTCAACAACGCCATCAAAGCCACCCCCTCGGCCATGGCATGGTGCAATACAATAGGAAGATCAATGACCAGCACTTTTCCAAATTTCATGGCAAGATACTGCATTCAAGTGTTCATCCAGTTACATTTCCGAGAAACAAACTCACCATAGAGTCTGTTGTGCTTCTCATCGACTATGTGACATAAGGCAACCACAATGAAGAACGTGACTATGTTGCAGAAGAAGAAATAAAAGTAACAGAATAATTCGTTGGGATGGTACAAATCTTCTCCTGAATAAGGTGATAGATAATTCGAGCAATCAAGCAAAATATCACGAAAAATGTCAGATAAATAAATGTGAAGTAGAGGGGGTCCATTCCAACAAGGGGTGGAGCATTTCCGTGCAGTAGTTCGTTCCGACTGTACTGTACTGTAGTCCCAATTTTCCAGGTTAAGGCCGATGTCAGACTTTGCGAATCGCGCGATTCG
>KZ345828.1:93268-105684 GCA_002352805.1 Teladorsagia circumcincta | reverse complement strand
CACAACAAGGAAATGCATGAGTTGATGACTGTACTTATTCTAAACCCGACTACAACAAACCTACTCTAGGCAGTGACGAAGGTTGATCAACCTTCGTCACTGAAGGGGGGGGGGGAGGGAGGCGGGGGCATGTGATGCAATTGTTTTTCTTCTGTTCGAGGGTGGGGGTGGAGCGGCATGCAATACTTTGTGCCGTCCACAATAATCTTAATTTTTGCTCGAGAGCGTGGTGGGGGAGGCTCCGGGTGAACATAAAAGCGAAAGCGGAATGATTCACACCCGTGAACTTGCTCCCCCGCAGAATCGTAGTGACTGCACGAGCGATCGTATCGCACCCCTACATGGGTAGATGCTTTTGTTCCCTTTCATCACATTCCTAACTAGAATGAGCTCACCTTGAAATCTTACTTCTTAATGAATGATGGAATCACTGATGATAAAGAAGTCTGAAAGGAACATGACACACATAGAACTCCTTTTTGTGTTAGGGCTTCCAATAATCCCAGGAATCGGGGCCTTATGCTGAAGTGGGAGAAGACACTTTGCTGCCATGACTCTTAATGGCTACAACGATCCCGAGTTCTGTGAGGAGTGGAAGCACCGGCTTGCGTGAACAATTTCGCCCCCTCCCCCCAGTTTCCTCCGGCTGCATCAATGAGTTAGAGTAGGCGGCACGCACTAGTCCACCACATGCCCCCACCTCAGATAAACAGTGTCCTCCCCTAGCTAATCGTGTGCCCGAATCCTCCCAAATGCTTTTTGAACTACAGTGGGGGCATAACACGGGCACCTCCTGCTTGTTCAACGTGTGGGCGCATCACAGTGGGTCCTCCGATCGTAACCATCGCACTTGATTGGGTACGTATCGATCGCCGAACGTGCCGGCCAACCAGGCGATCGATACGTATGCGATCGTTACTATCGTCACAATCGGCAGACCAACTATACATGCTTTCTGTGAGCGAACAATCGCATATAGGCGGCCACCGTTTCCAGGTAATAGCGTTGAGACCACTCGACGCACCAGCCATTTTATCTATTTTGAACTCATCATTGAAAGATTGTTTGTTTGTTTTTAGATTGTAGGTTGTCTTGTTTGACTTTTGTAAGTGTTTTCAACCTATTGTATGTGTGAACATGAGTTTTCCTGATTCTGCACTGCCTCCGTTACTCATTCGACCTCACTGTGTTTCTTCGATCGATAATGGAATGAGTTTTTATTGGGGTTTGAATTTTAGGAACACAATCCAAAAATCCTATGGTATTCATTATCCATCAATTTCTCGAGCCGTACTCGAAATGAGAAATAAAATGTATTCCATGCACTATTGGTTTTGCACGACTCCTAGCACTGTTAGTTTCACGTTCTCGAATCATCGATGGTTGAGATTGGGGTTGTCTCGTAGGGGTTCGAACATTGCAACCCAATATCTTCCTGATATTGCGAACCTATCTCGGAAACGGTAGCCGCACACCTCGATTGCTAATTGGACGGCGCACCGCGTGGGAGGTGCCAGCCCCTGACCCACGAGCATCATACGCCGTAGCCTGAGGGACGAGTTGTCGCGAGACGCGCCTGAGAACTTGTCCGCGAAAGCATTTTTAATCGTGCCCGAAAAACGTTTGTCGTTATTTCATGCTTTATTTATCTTCTTGCAGTTTGCAGAAGAGTTCGTTCAGTAAAAGTAATGTTTTCAGTGCTTGTACCGTGTACACGATGAGTCGCGAATCACGTCGCTCAGCTCCAGCCGGCAATGATTGGTATTACCTTGGTGCTAATGGCCTGGTCATCGTAAGTTTTTCCGATTCTGTCACTTCTAAAGATTCCGATTAGCGTTTCAATTCGTCGCGAATTCCGAACAGAATCACAGCTGCGTCACAAATTTCTGGTCCAACAACAAGGAAATGCATGAGTTTGATGACTGTACTTATTCTAAACCCGACTACAACAAAATCTACTCCTTAGGGCATTGCTCTTGAATGTTATCCTTTGTAGTGTAAATCGATACATTATAACAAATTACTATTTCCCAGGTAGTTGTCCAAGGAACACGGCGAAACAGATGTTGTACATATGGAACCCTGTGACATCATTCATCATAGTTGCCACGGAAAACGCGTCAAATGATTAAGCTGTGATTAAGGGCCCCGTTATGTATACAAAACAATGCTGTAACTAGGGTTTCATGCAAGGCATTAGATTTACTAAAAAAACAGATACTACAACAGTGTTGCGATTATTTTCTTGCTTACATGATTGCTTATGAGTTTGCCGATGGTTAGTGATGAGCATAGTGGGATCGGCTGCCTAGGTGGTGCCATACTTGAGGACAGTGAGTACGCTGATTCGGCTACGCTGATTCGGCTGGCGTTTATCAAAAGACGAAGTGCAAAGGAGGGTTGCACTTGAGAAGAAACCTTTGAGAACTCTGAAAAATCCGCGATGTAAGACCCCGACTTTGTAATTGGTTTTGGGTTGTGGTGAGTTTCTAAGAAAGCTACGGTAGTCAACGTGAGCGTCCTGACACACACAAGAACACATTTTCTATGATGGATGAGTAGGTCCCGATGCTAGGTGGGTTAGGGGGGTGGGCACGCGGCGACGCGGCGGGGATTGTGGGCAGTCTCTCGACATGCGTGGAAAGCTGGAATGTCCGAGTTTTCACTGTCACGCCAAAGAGAGCGCCAGGCGAGCAGAGTGCCGCACCGCCGCGTGCCCCCTCCCCTAACCCACTCAGCACCAAGGTCCCACCGTAATCAAGTTCGCGGCGGGACGCGCAGTCTTTCGACTTTCCCTCTTGTCATTTCTCTGTGCACTCCGCGACGAGAGCAACGACGAGAATATGGGCGTCAAATATATGGAGCAGCGTCACAGTAAAAAGTAGAGTATGGCAATGCCACGGTTAAGCCGCAACGAAAGGAACGCATGTGGGGTCTTGCTCCCCTGGAGCGCCCGAAGTGTGAGCCTCCGCCTGACTAGCAGGGGAGCCCTACGACATTCCCGCTGAAGGAATCACGTAGGGCTGCTTTGTGGTGGTAATGGAAGTAGGCGCTGAACCGCCGCGGACCTGGTCCCGACTCGAGGACTTCCGAAATCGAGAGTTGATAGGCTATATCTATCGGCAGATTAGTTGGAATTTACATCATTAACATAACAATTACAGTTCTGAACCCTTCATGAATGTATGCTCGTCGTTTTGTGTGCGATGATTTTCCATGAGGCGGTGGCTCCCCCACTTTCTTCACACTTTTAAGCGGCCGCGGCGTGCGTGGCCGAGTCGATGGCGCTCGCGAACTGTGCGGGTAAATTTGAAAACGCACTTTTAGCGCAGTTTACGGGCATGTTGAGTGCTTTTTCAAATTTACCCGCGCAGTTCGTATGCACTCGGCCGCGCTCGCCGCGGCCGCACCCAAAAATGTGAAGAAAGTGGGGGAGCCTAAGGCGGTGTTAGATAAGAGTTGAGCCCAGGGCTAGCTGCCATATCCGACCAATTTCGAAAGCAAGTTGCAGCAGAATGTGACCTCCCACCCCCATTTCCCAGGCATCACCACCACCATCGTTGTGATTGTTTCCATACCAGTAATTCCGAATAATTTCGAATTAAAGTAATTTTAATTTCGAACTCGCAATCACATGAGGCAGTCCAACTGCGCCCCTTGAAAATACAGTAGATCGGAGAGTTGTGTATGCAGCTGAAACAAATTTTGCATAATCTACTGTATTTTCGCATTCTTCTTTTTTTGTGGAATTTGTAAAAAATCTCTCAGTTTTGAAAAAACCCCTCCCCTAAAAGCAGGACCCCTTAAACTACAACCATCGCGACGTCCCTCTGGGAACCGCAAATACGACCCACTCCAAAAATCACAATTAAGATCCTGTTGGGGGCTGCCAGAAGCACGGTTGACCCTGGTAGAGTGCGGTGGCGGGATCCATCCAGGCGGATCCATTCCATGGATATGTTATATTTTTGTTCATTTTGTAGGCGCTACTTCTAGGTACTTGGCTTCACAGTACATGTTGCTGATGGAAATCCCAGAACCACACAGTAGTATCATAATCACATAGTAACCCCGTAACCCCTCACGTTTCGGGTGTTCCATAAACGGATGTCTGGTTTATATTAACTTTATTTTTTGCACTACAGATTTCTGTTTCGCTTCCTTAAGTATTTTCGGGTTCTCATCTGTATAACTTCAGGAGGCAGATGACGATCCCACAACCGAGCGTTACATTCAAGTAATGACGCCAACCGAAGGACCATTCGTGAGAGTTCGGATTAGAGGCACCCTGCCGGTAACTCATGAAATCATTCTCTTCATGCGGCAGAACGGATTTGCTCCCATAGTGGAAGATGCTGCTGTATGAATCAGCGACGTCTCACAGTATAGTAGCCAATCCGCCCTGCAACGAGAAGATACCAGATCAGGGGCTAAAGGTATGCTCTCCTGTTCGGTGCTGGGGCCCCGATTTGGATCTCCTCGACTATGGCGTCCCCGAAAGCTTTCGGGGAGAGCATACCTTACGAGGATGGGGACCCTGCCCTATTCGGGAGAGTATACCTCACGGCCCCAGGTCCACAATCGCCTGTCCAGAATGCAGCCGTCTTTAAAAAGGTGTCGATATACGGCTGGCACACGTAGCCCCAGGCTGACAGGCTGGCTGATGAAGACCCCGTCACACCAAAACATGTACCCCGTCACACCAAAACATGTCAAAAGTCGCAAAAGTCAGTGTTATTGCTAGCACATCCCCCGCCCGAATTCTGTGGAGGGGCTAGCGAGTAGTGAACGACCGCGGTCAAGAAGCTACTTCGGATAGGGACTGCAAAAGTACATCGCAAATTGTGAAGTCCCGAGAGGCTGCTGATCTGATGAAGAGCAGGAATATCCAGATCCTATGCTTTCGACAGACACAATGGAAAGCTGCTTAGGCCAGGGAAAGCGGGAAAATTGTCAAACTCTACTACAATGAAGGCAGCCTCTCAGAACCAAGCGGAACGATGTGGCCATAGCAGTAGCTCAGTTGCTAAAGGACTGTGTCTTCGCTGTGAACAGGATCAGCGATCGGATAATGGCTGTGAGGATGGACATGAAGGAGAGGTATGGGCAATACTGTCCGTGTATGCACCGCAAGCCGGATGCTCCAAAAGTGAGGACGAGTTTTATCTTAGCTTCGACGATGCCATCAGTTTGATTCCAGAAGATCACCACCTTTCCACAGCAGGTGATCTGAATGCCCACATCGGCAGTGACAGAAGAGGCCTGAAAGGGTGTACGGAGCAGAGGGATAGGTGTAAGAAACGCCGAGGGAGAGAGGGTCCTGGACCCGGCTACGGCCTACGACCTGGAATCCGCAGCACGTTGTTCGCAAAAGGGAGGCTAGGAGGGTAACCACAGCAGTGGAGGGCGACAAACGGAAATCGATCATGTGTTCTTAGAAATGTCATCCATCAGAGCTTTGAAGGACATCAAGGTACTCCCTGATGATGATTTGGCTCCCCTGCACAGGCCCCTCCTGGCAGACATAGCCACAGACCTCCTCAAATCAACAGTTCCAGCAGGGTGGGCGTGGTAGGAATTGGCTGCAATCCCCTGGCCGATTTCGACCACGCACACTTCGAAGCTGTCCCTCCCTTCCTAGCGGCTTTCCAATGTCAGTTTTTTTTAGTCACCCTTCTTGACTAGGGTGGAACAGCTTCGAAATGTGCGTGGTCGGAATCGGCCGAGGGGTTTGTAACCGATTCCGACCACGCTCACCCCGCCGGGGCTGTTGCTTCAAGAAGACAAGGGTGAGAGCCGAGAAGAAAGTTTGGTGGTGGAAGTTAAACCAAGTAGGAAATAGCGACCCTAATGGAAGCTGGTCTTCCAGATTTGGAGGGACCAGCGCAGCGGACTTGAAGCGACGCGGCTGAGATCATCCCTGCGCCAAGGAAGGGTGTGGGCGAGTCGCAAGATGGATTCAGAGGGGACAAGGCAGCATGGGCCTGGAACGAGGATGTCCGGCGAGTGGTGAAGCGGAAGAAAGCAGCAGCCGGCAAAGGACACGAAGCTTAGAGGACCTTACTGCCTACAAAACCTGCAAGGGACTTGTGATGCCTGCCTTCGCCAAGGTGGGGAACACGGAGATGGACGTCTTGTACGAGAAGTTGAAAGGCAGACACGCAGGAGAGTTCGCCTTCAGGCTGGCTGAAGCATGTCATCGAGCTACTCAAGACATCAGGCAAGGTGAAGAGTGTGGCGAGGAGAACGGTGCCACTCTGGAAGCCACCCGAAGTCAAGAGGAGGTGGGAGGAGTATTTCAGGCAGCTTCTGAACAAGGAGCTTCACCATAAGAACAACACAAAAGCAGAGGCCACAGCTGGTCCCATCGTTCTGTGGACCAGGATGAATAACGGTCAAGAATACCCTCGACAGCGGTCGTATTTGCGCTTAGCTGTCTGGAATCAAAATTCAAATGGAAACTGGTTGTTAGTTTAGTCTAGTTTAAATGGTATGGTGGTGTTGATTAGTGCGACGGCATAGGGAGGAAACACGTCCTGCAGAAGAATCGTAAGGAAAAGGCAGCGAATATCTACTCTAATTACTGTACATGCTCTGAGACACGGGGGATTCACACCCTCTTGGCACAATAGAGTGCTGCAGTCGCCAAATGCGTCGTTCATCAGAACAGGAGTGGAGAGGAACTGACATAAATGAAAGAATGTTGAGGCTACACTATGACCATATGAGTTACTCTCATTGATTAGGACTATTAACACCTTTTGATTTACACAAGTTAGTTGCCCCTTCCAAATAAATCCGCGTGGGGCCACTGCATGGCGCATACCGGAACGGAATGGACCTTCACAGAGTGTATCGTTTCAGAGTCCTACTTGAGACAATGTCTCCCAGGTACGTTTTGAGGGGTTTCAAGAAGTTACGTGGTGCGGAGATGGGGGAGTAGAGTTTTAGGGTGGGTTTGGAAACTTCCTCGACATTTCGTCGACGCAGATTTCTCGCGAACTAGAGGTTGTTCGAGACAACTGCAGCACCTATTAGTAGGCGGAAATCTTCTAGCTTACAAGTTGCCTCCGATTTCCTAAAGATTGCCAACGAAGGAAGTAACAGTCTTCCAAAAAATGAAAACTCGCATGCAAATTTGATTTTTCTCAACAATTCCTCGACGACTGCAACTTTCGAAATAGAATTTGCTTGAGAAAAAGTTCAGGGCAGCTGAGAGACTAGAAGTCCTTGTATTCAGAATCTGCCTCCTTTTTCTGAAATGGTTGTAATCGAAGAAAGTTATAATCCGTCAAATAGGGGGTACTTTAGCTATTTTCCCAACTAGTGCGCTTCAGTCGAACAACAGCGAGTAGCGACCGCGGACGGTTAACGCCGCTATGCTGGAGCGCGTACTGTTTAATTGCCTTCAGGTAGTATTTCCTTCCCTCTCAACTTTTCGCCCAGTGTGGCGTATGCTGAATAGTTTTGCAAGGCTAGAAAGAGAAGCCAGCTCCTCATTGTTATTTTTAGGATTACGTGGAGCATTTTGGCTTGGCAGCGGTGTCTCAACCTCGTACATCTGAAACTAACATTTTTTTCCATGAAATCGGATGTGCGAAGTATGAATAGGGGTAGTGTCGGAGCCATCAGGAAGGGGGTGGGGTCGTAAAGATCATGAAGGGGAAGCGGTCATTTCTTCGATACGATTTTCACCCTGCCTTGGCTCGGACAGAGTACTCATAGAGGCGTGGAATTCGCTCGCGCTCACAGAACGTTTGGTAAGGTCGCTCACCCACTTCCTGAACATGGTAACTGCCGAAGGAAAGATTCCGCATGTCTGGAGAACAAGTTCGATCGTCCCCATCTTCAGAAGGGTTACGATGGACTGCTCCAACCACTGCGGCATCAAGTTCACTGCGCATATCATGAAGGTGTGCGAGCGACTGGTCGACACGAAACTGCGGAAGTTGATCTTGACCTCCTGGGAACAATTGGCGTCCACGCTCAAGAATCTACAAAGGATGCCATCTCCATGGCAGGACAAGTGATGGAGAAGCATCGAGAAGCGCCGACCGTGCTACCTAGCCTTCCTCGATTTGGAGAACGCATTCGACTTGCTATCACCCACCTGACCATATGGCAGGAGGGTGTTCCTATGTTCATTGAACGTGCCAAGGAATCCTGCCGGCGACGGTTCTGGCTCGGAAACCAGCACAAAATCGTATGACGTGTCCGGCGAACTTGGTCTTTGATTCATTGGCAAACAGTGGCCTTGATCGTCATTTTTTCCAAGCCTCTGGGGCGAACGTTATGAAGAGAAGGACTGCAGAATCGTTGAGGTGAGCTCGAAGCCGGATGATCTTCGTCTTGTGCACTACTCTCTCTACGTCCTGCTATGTTGCTTACCACGTACAGGACGCGGAGCGCTTTTTGAAAATGTTTTTTGCATGGTAAGAGGGTACATGCATAGAAAACAAAACTATGCCCCATTTTTTTCTGGGTGGCTCTGTGAATGTCAAAAAGAGGAATGAAAACCGGTCGAGGGATCGATTCCGGCTGATACAAAATTCTGCATTTCAGTTAGCGCCTGTTAAATGATGCCCAATATTGCCCCCGATTAAAATAACTACTATGCTTACAATCAGGGTCATCATCAACCTTTCTGAAAGTTTTTTGCCCAGAATTGGGGTGAAAATTGTACATATGGAGCTGAAGCGGCGCCGAAATGATACCTAATGAGGATGGAATGGCGCAATATCGCGCCTCCATCAAAAGTGAACGTAAAATTCGTAATCACCGCTTATAATTACCCTTATAGCTGCAGTTTTAGAGAAAATAAAGATTTTGGTTCGAATTCAATATTGGGCTATGGCCCATAGTCAGTACATCACGTAGGCAGCCCACATGGAGACAGCTTTGAAATGATAGCAAGCGGTCCGTTTGGCTGATGATTACACTTCCAACGCAGTTCCTCCGTGGAGCAATATGGTGTTACCACCTGTTATCGCCGATGCATGGCGTATGCCTGGGTGGCCGCTGGCTATGTTGCAAGCATCCCGGACATTTCTCAACGCCGGCAAACTATGCCTTCAGGGGAAGTGAAATCGTAGTTCTTCGCAAGGAAAGTAACAACGCACTTTTTTGGCATTTGTTAGGTGCGGATGGTGTGTTCGGCGTCTGCGCTTCAGATGCTTCATTTAGTTTTACCATAACAACTAGTTATAATAGATGGAATTTTGTACACAACTGCTAACACTTGGTAAAACGAGACCATCGCGGAAGTAGGGGGAAAGTTCCCGAAAATGACACTTATGTGCGTTAATTTCACGCGCAAGCAAATGCTACTGTAAAAAGGTAGCAATCGGAAAAATGCAAATATTCGAGCACGTCGTGACCGAACCAACAACGTCGAACAAGCCGTGCCAACCAGAATCCGCCCCGCTATCCACTCCACCACCCGGCCACATTTCTCAACGCCGGCAAACTATGCCTTCAGGGGAAGTGAAATCGTAGTTCTTCGCAAGAAAGTAACAACGCACTTTTTTGGCATTTGTTAGGTGCGGATGGTGTGATCGGCGTCTGCGCTTCAGATGCTTCATTTAGTTTTAACATAACAACTAGTTATAATAGATGGAATTTTGTACACAACTGCTAACACTTGGTAAAACGAGACCATCGCGGAAGTAGGGGGAAAGTTCCCGAAAATGACACTTATGTGCGTTAATTTCACGCGCAAGCAAATGCTACTGTAAAAAGGTAGCAATCGGAAAAATGCAAATATTCGAGCACGTCGGGGACCGAACCAACAACGTCGAACAAGCCGTGCCAACCAGAATCCGCCCCGCTATCCACTCCACCACCCGGCCACCGCCTGTAAACTGGTGGCGACAACTCTCATGAACTTTCCCTATGTTTTAAGCACTTATTATGGGCAATTTTTATTTTTGGTTTTATTCGATATTGTTTTCAGTGTCCAGTAAAAGGAACCTTCTATTGTGCATGCACTCAAAGCTACGAGTGATATAAGCCACGCTGAAGCTTTGAAAATTGCGATTTTTGATGAAATTTTTGTCCACCCCTTTTTTGGCAATCAGAGGGCCACTCAGAAAAAAATGGAACCTAGTTTTGTACTCCATGTAAGTACCCTTTTTCATGCAAAAGCCACTTCCAGAAAGCGCTCTATGCCCTGAAGGGATTTAATGGTCATATACTAGAGCTCAGCTCGTGTAGTGGTTTGGGAGCGGTTCCCCTCCTTACCTCCCAACACGACGCATCGAGATGGTTCGGGGCCCCCGTGGCCTTTCCCTGGCACACGTCGCTCTTTCCTACGGTTTCCCGCACGCATAACCTCCGCACTCCGGGGCCTTACCGGTTCCCAACCCAGGAACGGGGGGTTTACTGGGCGGAGCCCTGCGGGAACAACCCCACAACACTCGCAACGCGACAGGGCCGGGTGCGCAGCGCACCGCCGTCGCGAACCGCGACAGCTCTAGAGCTAAGTCATTGACCATGTTGTTCTCAATCCAGTTACACGTGGTGGAAGCTTTCAGAAATGTTCACTCCCTTCAGCATGAATCGGCAGAGCATCAGCGGCAAACCAACAAAAAATTATCTTAACTCACTACGTTGATTTCTCAACTTATGCAGAGGTATACGTAGCTGGAGCTCTTGCCGGTGTTCGTTCCTACGAGCATGAATTGATGCTCGTTGTTAAAGAACAGTGAAGGTGGAGTAGTGGCCGCTTGTCTACCTTCCTTTCCATGGCTGCTGTACCAGCGGCATATTATGTTCTTGGGCGCGTCGCTGAAGAGCTTGAGCCAGATGGGGCTGCCCTATGAAATCCTTTCTATGTCAATGATGATGTTTTCGTGGTACAATGAGATCCTTGTCTTGAACTTGCTGTAGAGCTCAGGAAGATCTTTATGTAGGTACCAGAAACAACCGGCTGTCTAGGACCTCGGTAACCGCTCATATCTTCGAGGGCCGAAGGGGAAATGTTTTCAAGTAGTTTGCGATTGTAAGTGTGCCTCTGAAGAGAATTCTTGACGCCCCTTCGTTGGTTGGTAATCAGTTTACCACATTCACCTGCATCATTTTACAGTACTTATAAAGGGCTAACGTTTCCTTTGTCTATAAATTTCAGGATGGTCGGGAACTACGAGACTTGATTTCGCCCTACCATGGGCCCCCGCGCCTCACCGGTCTGTTCCCGAGTAGGCGAAGCTTCCCGGGGGTAAGCCATCGTATAATTCTTGACTAGTAGTCGGTGCTATTCCAAAGATTTGTTCAGCTTCGTGTCGATCCTCAGCCCGAATCGAATGCGGCTGCTGAAACCACCTCAACTCCTACAAGGTAAGTTAAGTGTTCTCCTAATGAGGGGACGATAGCCTGTGAAGTGGCCGTGGTGATTGCACTTGCACTGACCGTTCGCACTTCACTATGCGAATCCATCTTGTTGAAAGGCACTGCCCACTAAAGATGACGTCTGAATGTCGGCACAGCAATAGGAGACATTCGGTGAAAGTGGAGTTCGGGGTGGGGAGGTGGGAGGTGGAGAGGGGAGTAGCATTCCCTACAAAGTTATCCTTAGTGCTGAACTGCACTGCTTACATATTGAGCATATGAGCGGCTAGTATCAGGCGCAATGAGAGAATCTGGTGAAGCGTCCGATTTCAGAGAATGGAGACAAAACAATCGATAGAATATGAAGCACTAGAAGTGTGGGATGTTAGTGAAGAAAGACAAAAGGTCAAAAAGAGTTTCGAGTGATGGTAGTCAGAGAAGTAAGTGGTAACCTTCCCATCGCCAGCATTTGTGATAGATGTCCGGCGGGAATATGAACGCGTACCAGCCCTTTCAGTTTTTCGAGTTCCTCACCAAAACAAATGCAATCTTTTTTGCTCGTTTCGTTCTTATCGTGTCGTGGGCGATTGGTTTCGAGCCAGAGACTCATGGGTGAAGGAGAATCGCAATTTTTTCCGGAAGGGTTCCTTTTGCATGATTTGAAGGGTTCTTGCGGAGGAAGTATAACTGGTCGTAGAGTCGTTTGAAAGGGAGTGAAGGCGGATTTGCAAGACCGCTGCAAGGATCGTAGCCGCCGACGCGTTTGTCAGTTTTTTTGTTGAATCATTGAAAGTAGATTGTCAAGTATCCATTATTGCTGAACTGTAGTTTGATCTTTGATTTGTTTACGATTATCATTAAGATGGTACTTAGCCAAGCAAAACCATGAGAAACGACCCAGAACCAGGGTCAAGCGTCACGTTCGAATATCTTCGGGATTTTCGCGACCTCCCTTGTTGAGGGGTCCAGTTGCGACCCCCTTCAGGGTCCGACCGTGACGGTTGCGACCCCCCCCCTTCCTCACCTCAACCACCAACACGTTTCTATAGTATTTAACTCTGGAATCAATCGACACTCAAAACTCCGCCCCC
>KZ345828.1:14837-25589 GCA_002352805.1 Teladorsagia circumcincta | reverse complement strand
ATCATGAAACCTTCGGAATATGAGCAGTACTTTTAGTAGATAAAGTTTGGATCTTTTGAAGTTTACTAGTGAATTAGGCAGAGCATGATAAGTAGTATTTTAGTTTATAATGCTAAGGAAGCAACATATAACGTTACCAACTTGCGCTGGGGTCGAAGTAGTAGTAGACTCCCTGTGACCATATGGTCCAGGGATAATTCCTGTCACGAAACGCTTGACGCTTGTCGCGATCGCTACCATCGTTTTCGATATCATCAGCGATTCTGTCCGCTTGAGCTCTTAGATGAACTTGTTCAGTCGAAGCATAATAGAACTACTAGACTACCACTGAAATAGTAAGTGGACAAACTTTGTAAGCATGACATCGCCTTGAAAAAGCATCTTGCCAATTCCGTTCTTTTTGTTGATTTCGTCTATAGAATCACCAGAAGCCTTGGCCTGTTCTTCCTCCGGTATCTTCCACTCCTTAAGCATATTTCTCTTTTCTACTGAAATGAAGTTGACATGACTGAATATACCAAGAAAGTACCTTCAGTTTAGCTGCAAATGTTTCTTGTTGTTCTGGGGTTAGAGTAAGTTGTTTAAAAATTTTTGCTTTCAATCTTCGGAATCTCTGCCAGATTTTGACGATGGTGGCAATGTCCATAGTCTTATCCTTGAAGGATTTTAATAGAAAAATAAGTGGCTGTCGTCTAGATTCTTAAACATTTAAAAAACCTGATTTACCTTACTAGTACCTTCTGTACCGTTATTTATCTTTTCTCCGAGGGTTGTTCCGCCAAGCAAGTCCTCGCCTCCTCCTTCAGATGACTCCAACGTTGCGCAAGAGCAGCTGTGCAGGAGCAGAATAAGCAATGGTAGCTTCATGCTAAAATTACCAGTATATGTGAATTGAAAGAGAGAAGGTCATAATGAAGAGAAGATGTCCTACTGCTCGGATATCTCGAATAATTTAGCTCTCATAGTGAACTCCGATTGCCTTTTTCAGAATGTTTGGAGAGCAGAAGCTGTGGAAACATTGACGTCCGAAGGGCGGAAATGTGGACTTCATGATTCATTAGCCCACTGAAAATGGTGTGTGGAAACCACTCAGTCGACGAATTCCTTATGATTTAAAGCTTGGAGCGTTTCTTTCTCGAAAGCCTTCAGGAAGAGCCCTCCAGAAATCAAGGTAGAGATGGTCAGTGGTGCAAAGATAAAGAAAATACAGTGAAACGGCAAGAACTGGAGAACGGAGAAAATGGCCCCTTGCGTTGATTTCCGAATTAATACGACTCTCATCGGCGCTGCCTTCTTCAACGCTAACGCTCTCTCTGTTGAACCGCTCTCTCCAGTGACGTGCGGCGAGTAGATAGTTAGCCAGTCGGTGGGCGTACCGCGCCGATAGCGCCGCGGGAGGGTCATGCAAGATTGCCGGGGGCATATCGTTCAATGCGAATTCCTTGCCGATGTCGATCCGCAACCGTAGGGGGTCCGCCTATCTTTCTGCTAGGTGAGTTTTCCCTTCTTCGACATTCAACCTTACCGGATAATCCTCTTTAAGCGAAACTCGCCCAGTCGCAGTGAGGTGCGTTTTCGGTTGAGGCTCGGGAAAATGAACGGAGCCACGGCATGGGGCAATCGCACTAGTCGCGTGCGCGATGACTTATGGCGCCATTTCAGAGAAACGCGGTCGTTATTATCACCTGTGAAACGTGTGTTTAGAAAGATGTTATTGATGACGACATTAAAAAACCTTCCATGGCTCGAGGTAGGTCTAATTTTTCAATGTGGAAAATACAGCGAGTAAAATGCACAAGAAAGGTTTCCGTGTGCACTGTTAAATGTCCTACTGTTTTTCGATCCCACGTAGTATCAAGTACGTGGCGCAGTGTCTAAGAATGATCAACGCTTATCATGAATATCTCTTTTCTGATTTTGACTGTTTTTTATTATGTTACTCAAGATCTATTGTTTATTTTATTGTGTTGCTTAAGATCTTTTCCGCAGTGCAGTTTACGAAAGATATCACATAATGCTGGGTCATGGGCAAAGCTCTTGGCACAGTTACGAAATCGCACGATGTTTGTGCGGATTCGAATACCTCAGGCCCGGCTGCAGCAGGCCCCAACTAGGGGATAGGTTCCAAAACTCTTCATTTCTAGACTCTATCCCTATTCTACACCACGAGATTCATTCCTCCTTCATTTATGTAGAGAGTTATGATAATTTCTCCTTTATTTATGTCGAGAGATTTTAATAAAATATCGGAGTGAAACACGTCTATGTCCATAGAGTAAGTTTTCTCTTGAGAGCCCAAAATCATAACCAGGATACACGAAATCTAGTAGAGAAATAATTATGCATTAGTTTGTTTACCCGGAGGGTTTGCACCTATCCGAAAGGGCAAATTGGTGGCGATTCAGTCTAACAACTGTTTTATTGAATTCTCGATAACATATTTCTTGCCGCTATTTGTGTTAGTCCATTTATTTCGTATCAAATAATATCAAAACCATCCAATCATTCTGCCTTATATTCCTTCAGGGTCACTCTATTATATAATGATTGCTCTAGGACGTGATGGAATCCTGGCTTATACATCTGCTAGCCTCGCATTTATTGTTTGGGCTAAAACCGCATTTAAATGCTTTTGCGATTCCGAATGGAAATCGAATGCATGGCGCATGACGAAAACAGTCGACCAATTGCGATTCATTCTCAATTCTCTATCGAAGCCGCCGAACTGGTTTTATTTCTTTATTGAAAACAGTTCAATATGTAAAAGTCTATTCTTTCGATTTCGATCCCAGTCACTAAACGCCATTCGCGGTAACGTTAAGAAATATGCTGGTTGCACGTGCCTCAACGTGAAGGAAGTGTTTGAGCTGCAATCAGCCCGCCATTAGTAAAGCGTCATTGTTATTTCGGGTGTCACATATCACTTTGCTCACTATGTTGTCGGCTATGGCAGATTCGGATAATATTCCGCAAATTACTTACTCAATACCACTTTTACGTTTTGGCAGGATTTTAGGTCTAACACTACAAGTGCTGTTGACCTGTTACACTTAGTTTTTCAAGATTAAAGCTTGAATGAGCCCTCTAATCTATGTAAATTACCATACGTGGCTCAAATCGGTGTTCTCATTCTATTAGGCTTCATTAGTTTGTCGCTGTGAACCATTCAGTTTTCCGCAGCTTCGTTGCCAGTGCGAAAACTCACTCAGCTACTTACCTTGCGTTACTTAAAGCAACAGTCCCAGGTGGTAGTCTCCAGCTTCTCTCCTCTTCTTGTAAGCTCGGCATCCTTTCTTATTTTTGTAAAATGTTTGTGCCGTACGACGTTGATAGGTGGAACAGTTATCAGTTGAGCCTAACGATTCGACAATATAGTCGTCTTCTGAAGTCTCAGTGCGGTTCAAGGTCGAGACTTACGTTCTAATCCCGCGCAAACGGTGGAACCCTAGGTGAGTTTCGAAATTCATCTTTCTTGTGTTTCTCGGTGTTGTGTTCCTGGCGAAACCGCTAGTGAAGATGGGGTGCTTGGTGAATTAGAACGTAAGTCTCAACCTCGAACCAAATTTAGGTCTCAGAGGGCGACGATGTTGTCGACACGGCAGGCTGAACTTATAAATGTTCCATCTATCAACCTCGTACGGCACGAACAACTAACACAAATAAGCCCCAGCTGTGTTGGAGTGGGCGTGGCGTACGAAGTCGCACCTCCTCTTGCCAGCCGTGGAGATTCGTTCACGATCAGGATTTGCATGAATCGACTTCAAATAGTCCCTGTGGTCCCAAAACGATTGCAAAAGTCGATTCACGATGCAAATCGTGATCGTGAACGAATCTCCACGGCTGGCAAAGGTGCGACTTTTGCATGCCACGCCCACTTCGACCCTGCTGAGAATGTTTCTCAAGACATGAATTCGAGATTCCCATTCCTCTGTTCACTTCGCCTTTCATGGAGCAACATCACGGTTTTTTTTCTGAGGACAAGGATTACTGTGCTCCTCGCTCTGGATCTTCCCAAAGTGGCTTCATGTATAGTTTGCTTAGTGATGTAAATCACGGTTTTTCGGATCCACGCCCCTTTCATTCGTCACTCATCAAACAAAGGCTCAATGTCATTTCCTCTCACTGAACAATGACAAATCTGGGCAGTTGCAAGATAATCATTGATGGCCAGTATCATTATTATGTAGACCATATCGTCTTGGCTTCAAGCCGAGCAGCGATTTCCGGAAAACATTCCAGCTTTTCTGGCGCCAGTTTTTATGAAAATTATGGCATAATTTCAAGATTAAAGCAGGTAAGATGAATTACCGGCTCGGGGGCACATTTTCGGGCAGAGGGCCGAGCATTTGAAATCACGGTCAATATTTTCTGTTTTACACATATTTTGGGAGATGTAATATTCAACGAGCTCTTTTTTGCACAAACGAACTTGTTCACCCACCCAGAGATTCCGTGTCCTCCAAAATTAGGGTCACCGTAGTTCACGCGATGCTGCGCTAAGTGTCTGCCATACTAAATGAGCTCCTTTGAGTGCATCAAATGTAAAGTAGGCTTCTGGTATCTCACAGCCATCTTCTTCTGGTATCTCACAGCCACTACGAGGAATAAGCTCTTCAAGTGTTACAAAGATTCACGTGTATCACTTGCCGTCCAACTGGTCATCGAGTTGCTCGAGCAGGCACCAGCAACGTATCCAGGTCCTTGTCCTATGCTAGTGTTCTTCACTGAATTCCTCCAACTTGAGAGAGAATTGTTCTTATTTATTTCGGCCAAGCGTTCGTGAAGAATCCTGGTTTTCGAGCTGACGGTCGTGTTGTTGTTCGCTTGACATCTTGGGGATCCAGTCAGTACCAGGGTGAAAATAGCGTCGAGGAAATGGTCACGTCTCTATGACCCCCCCCCGACGGAGGTTTCGTTACGACCCCCTTTTACTCTCCGCACAACTGTTTTTAGCGGAAAAAAATGTTATCTCCAGGTGCAGGAGAGGAAGGCAGCCCCTCTGAGACGCGAATGCCCCCCGGTTCAAACCCCCAGACCACATCCCGCACAACTGGCTTCTCCTTTCATCCTTTCAGGACAGATCAGCGGATGCTACAATGGCCAGCAAGTAAAAAGAGGAAAGAGGTAGTGAACACAGGCAATTGAGCAGTCTAGTGCTCCGATGTAGCGGCAGAACCAACCGCGGTCGCGTTGCGCACCTTTCGATTGGGGCGCACAAGCGCGCGACTCCCTGTTGAGGATTTCCTCGACCGTTGTTCGCTCTGGTCAGTACTGTTGGTCTGAGAGTTACCACAAACTTGCATGGCGTATCCGGCTCACCAGATCTGACTATTAGAAGAAGTGACAGCTCAATGACACTTTATCGTTGATCGGTTAGGGGATCATGGATTCCCTTCTGCACTTGGGTGTATCGACGAACCCCATACCTCGCTCTCTTCAGAGCGCTTGTATAACATTGACTGCATGTTTATATAGCGCGTGTGGCTCAAGGCCCTAACGTGTACGCTATTGCAGGAAGAATGTAGTAAAGACAGGATCGAAGAGCTCGCCGCAGGCAGGATATTCTTTGTTTTCATCATTACTCCATTGATGTCCTCAGCTACCCCAAATCCAACTTTAATAGTTCTTGCTCAGCGCTCAAGGGTTCAATGCAAGTAGGATGGGCACGCCGCATTTTTTGAATACGGTAGCCGCGAAATGTGTGTACGTGAGGCCGATGCCCATTGAAATGACTGACGAGACGCTATGAAGAAATTGACACATTCCAGCTTTTCACGCATGCCTCTCTCCATACCCCTGAATTGGCTGCCCTTCCCTTGGCTCACGGTTTCCCGATCCTCGTGACACCGTAGTAGCGGGCAGTAGTTCCCACGTACATACATTTCGCGCCTACCGTATTAAAAAATGCAGAGTGCCCATTCTGTTTGGATTGCACCATCTTGAGTTCTAAATGAAGCAAAATACTCTAGAGTAAATATCGCTACTGTATACAATAATGGCTCCATGGAAAAGGTCACCCGCGGCGCGGACGCGTTCGCGTGTTGATGACGTCACAGCGGCGGCAAGGAAGTAGCAAGGGCCAGCTCTCCCCCCAATGATTGGATACATTAAGTACTGCGCGCATCTATCACGCTCTTAATTCAAGGAGTAATAACTATAAGCAAGTAGGAATCGAACTCGAAGAACGAGCTTTGCTAAGCAACTTCAACTTGACTATGTTCCTGAGGGTTTTCACATGAAATCCTCGACTTCCTCTACATTTTTGAAAAATTCCATTTCCTAGTGCGAGAACAGCACCTGTTCATAACACAATCATTTCGCTCGCAGAACAATCGATGGAACAAGTTGGTATTGTGCCAAAAATCCAGCACTATTTGAGCGAAGTGGCAGGGCGGCACAGACTACGTCAAAATGACGTCACCAGCACGCGATCGCGTCCGCGCCGCCGGTGACCTTTTCTCTCCCCCCTACAATAATAGGGGAATGCAGAAACGTGGACGAAAAATTATGATCTGGATGGGTCGATAGTCATGGAGCGCATCCGACAGTCTTTCCTTTTTTCGCCTGTGTGAAGACTTTTTTTCGGTTTTGCTATTCTTGATCTTACAATTTCCCTTCAGCTTCTAATTCGCTTTTGAAAATTGCAATTACACTCCATTTGTTCAACACTCAAAAGCTAACAAGGCCAAAATATTAAATCTCATAAAGCCGACTTTCAGAATGTGGTGTTGTTCGATGTCTCAGTGCTCCTTCTTGAGCCTGAAATTGGATACACTGATTTTGGGAAAGGACTCAATGCCGAAATGTGTGTATCCAATTTCATGAGAATTCTCTTTAGAAATTAGCTGCATCCATAAGGTAAATCATTTTCCCTGACTATCCGGGTTGTGTTTTCATGATGTTTCTAAGCATACTTGAACAATTGAGATTGGTTTCCTTCCGTTAATATAACGATTTTCTATGATCTAAGATATCGACTTTTCTCACTAGTTTCTATTTTTCGATGACCGTGATTTTGACCACATAAACTTGCCATTCCTACTTTATTCGTGAAGCTCCAACTGTTCCACCGCCTTTGTGGTTTTGTGACCAGGATTCAACTTAAGCGGCAAATTTAAGGCACTGTGCGATGCAACCACTCTAGAGTGGAATTCAAGTCATAAACAGAGTGCGTGACGCATCCTCGACAGTTTGACTGGCTTCGGCCATCTTATCCTTCGTTTCCGATGGTTCCCAAAAATTAAGAAAGACTCTCCTTCAAGGTTTTTTGATGGTTAATTGCTGTTTTTGGCCGCAGTTCGCCTTGCGAATGTTTCACAAGAAGTTTCTAGTCTCGCCTGGGGCGAAAGTTTTGTTCACAACCCAGCATTCTTGTCATCCCTTTATAGGTTTTCTCCCCTTTTCTGCATGCATAGCTCGTGTCTTTTGTGTTGAGTTACTAAAAAAGGGAGTTGGCGGTGACTCTTCAGTACCCTATTTCTTCTTGGCTGGTGACCCCCTCACCGGCTCTTATGCTTTTCCTGGCGTGGAAGTGAGCAAGCACGTTGCCACGTTGAGCCAGTTGTTCTCAATGTTCTGAGATGGCAATATTATGGAGCAACGATTGAGGAAAAATGTGTTGTGGGATTTGTAGCGCGCCCCCAGTGACGTGCTACACTCAAGCCAATCATTCCTTCTTCGAGTTATTGCTCCTCATAGGATTCTATCATTCTCTGATTAGGCAGGTCATCGTTACTGTAGTTCAAAATATGCTAATCCAACATGACTCAGTTTCGACGATCGCACATGTACATATTGGAATGCGCCACGCCACTCTCTCTCTCTCACTCGCCACCACTCAGAAATGTTGATGCGGATTCATATCGTTCTGTCCGATAAGGCCAGCACAGGATTTTGTACTTCAGATAACTATAGCCGCTCTCCTCGCGAGCATCTCACTGAAGAGAGCGCGCTGCAATGCAGAAAGCCGTATTAGCGCTATCAAAAACTTTCTACAGCGTGGTTCTCAATTCCCCACTTTCTCTGGTCCTGTGCGGTGATATCACCACAAGCCGTTCCTCCTCCTATGCTGAACATACTAACTCAGGTAGACTTGCTCCACAAACCTCCGAGTTACGGACCGCAGCAGTGTCAGCAGCATGCTGCAGGCACACCCACTAGTCTATGATTGGCTGGTTCGCGTCTGCATACAGTAGTCCGCGTGGTGGTAGCCAATCACGGACGAGTGGGCGTGTCGGCTGCATATGCTGCTGGCACTGCTGCCGCCCGTAACTCGGAGGTTTCTGCTGCAAGTCTACCTGAGAACCACCTTCGGCCACCGTATACACGCTTGCCCTGTTTCAGTACCACAAAAGTGCTACATAGGCAACCTGAAAGTTTGTGTTCAACATAAACTCTTTAGTGGATCGTATCGATGCTCTAATTCGTAAGATTGTCAATCGATTCGTACTACTATCACGCTTTCATGAAGGATTTGCAACTACATCCATGGACTAGCACTCTAGTCTTCAAAAGAAATACGTCAGGAGACGACCTCGGCATCTTTGTTTGTATGGAGTTGGGCAAGATTCTCGAGCTCACTAATGTAGTGCTGTACTGCCGACCATACTCACCATCTTATCCAGCGAAAAGGTAAGCAGAAAGGCACGGATCACCATTAGATCTTTAGAGCACCATTCTCCTCGTGATGAGGGTTTTACATCTTTCCGCAATGCACTGCAACATTCCAGTTCTCTTCTACCTTCACTAACATCTTAGCCTTCATGAGCAGCAGTAAATGTTTCAACTGAACTTCTAGCAATTTCCGTTAAGCACAACATCAACTCTTTTGTAAGAATAATTATTGCCAAAGTAGCAGGTGGCCTTATCAATCGTCAGTCTGTTAGAAGTAGTGAATGCTTCAGCGTTGGCAGCTAGAGAGTACTGTGAAGCGATTTCGCCATAAAGGCTTGACACGACGAATTTTGTTTCGAGATCTGAGAAGCCTTATTGTAGCACTTGTAGGTCTGAGTAATAAACAACACCGCGGCCGGTTATTGCACCCAACGTGGCGTCCACGGTTCGTGCACGTGTGGTCCCACTCTACTGAACTGGACCATGTGGGGGAGGGGGGGCGCATTTACAAGCTGCCATAATAATGTGGCCTACGGCATATCTGCGTACATGTGAAGGGAGTCATGGCATGACTGCTCTATCGCAAAGCGTATCACTCGAGAAGTTGAAAAAATCCTTAATGTCGAGCCTCTTGGCTACATACTTCCACACTTCACAAAACCCCACCAGCACATTGTTGAAGATTACTAGTGCATAAGTTCGGTACTTATTTTGAAAACATGCGCTGCCGAGCTAAAGCCAAAGAATGAAAACAGACCGCGCATGTGCTGTTTGGATCCTGAATGCCAGGAAGGTGAACTCTAGAAAATGACTTCTGGTTAATTCGCCTCCAATTCGTGCAGTACACCTGACAGTTCTTTGTGAGTTTGACTATTGTCTTCCACTATTTAGCTTAACTTTTCAGAGGATGTGGTATAATATGACAAGCTAAGAGACGCTCCACTTGAGCTACTCACTACGTTTGTCCATACAGCAAGGACCTTCCTGCCTTGCTCTTTGAAGCAACTGCCCAGATCAAGTCTGCGGGTTCACAGCACCCAATAATGTTGTGGATACCATGGTCACTAAAAATGAAGAAGAAGCAAAGAAAACTGTCGATGAAGCCATTAATAAATGTCTCCTCCAAATAAGGAAGGGACGGGCCGGACGAGTTGTACGGAGTTCCCTGCTTAATGACTCCACTAACCCGCACATTTTGAGTTAGCCACAACGCCGTAATACACGCTGCGTATCATAGGGTGCGCGCGAGGTATCTCGTCCAAATGCTAGGATTATTCGCCAAATGTTGGCTTTTTGAGACCCTAGAACCGTTACCGAGCATTCTCGAGCTGCGATAGTGGCTGATCTGTGATATTCGTGAGTCTATCCCACTTACTGGAAAACTTCTTCGACACGACTTCTGGTGAGGGTGTTGCTTTAAGTATCACAATTTTTCTACGGATTTTCACTGCAGTTTTACTCATGGTTATGTGTGATTCTTCGTAAATCACGCGTTCCCTCTGTTCGGCGATGGTCAAGCGACTGTTGTGAACTATGGCAGAATTTTGTGCTCATACCCACAGACAATGGTAATATATTGCGACGGTTACGGCGAAACCGGAGAGTGTCAGAGGTCATAAGCTTTGTGAGCTAGCGTCGCTGCGATTGCAAGCAGAACAAGAGTGGTGTTTATCTGCAAATCCTTTCGGTTGAAGTTAATAATGAATTTGGAAATAAAAAGTGAAGCATGATGGCACTGACGGATCGGCTTCAGTAGCAGACATAGTACAGTTCAATCAGGAGACAAAAGACAGTGACTGTCCTGCATACGTCTGCATCATCCCTTTATGTATATCCTTGTTATTACCGATGTTTTGGCGCAATCCTGAATGAATGAGTTCTCCTTTACCAAATTGAAAATATATTGAAGGGACTTGCTTGCATTTCCTATAACGCACTTCTTCATTCCACTCATAACAACCGTCGAACATAGATGTTGTTGCAGAAAGTGTTACTGTTAGGCCGATGTCAGACTTTGCAAATCGCGCGATTCGCTAGCGTCCGCGGTCGCGTTACGGTACCAGTCAATTGAGCGATTCGCTGGCCGCGAAGCGACCGCAGACGCTAGCGAATCACGCGTTCCGCGAAGTCTGACATCAG